>LGSM01000118.1:0-82561 GCA_001314345.1 Phytophthora multivora | reverse complement strand
TCAGAAGTGCAACCTGTCCGTTTCTTCTGGAAACGTCCTGTTTCTCCGTCTAATACGCGCGAAGACATCTGAAGAACAAGGTCTCTCTCTATTTCCTGACAAAACGTCCTTCATTACGTGTCCCCTGCATGCTATCGGCATGGCGCTGGCGATGCAAACGTGCCCAGTTACATCGATTCTCGACCTCCAGCATCTTGCAAATGATAAATCACCCGACGATTCAGCTGTGGTGGAGACCATTCCGTTGACGGAAGTTCTACTATAGTGCGGCGATGACACCCCTTCAGCCTCGTCAACGTCAGGGCCAGCATCGCAGCGCCGTTCAGCGGCTCCGCTCAAGATACAGGCGTATGTTAATCGAGTGCTCAAGGTTGCAAGTTCACGTCAGGAAAAAGCTGGTCTTTCTGCTGGTCTTTCATCCTATCCGTTTCGCCGGGGAGGTGCTCAGCATGCACCAACGTGAACTCGTCTTTGAGCCCTCAGTGGATTTTTGATCGAGGTAGTTGGAACATGACAAGGCGTTTGCCTACGTTTTTAACACAACGAACGAAGACAGAAAGGTGTCAAAGGTGCTTAGTGACTGGAAATGCGACGACAACCCGACAATACCTTCACTAGCAGGCTACGAGTCCGCAACGACCTCAAGAATCCGTGGCCTTATGCGCTTGCTGTTTGCCTCCAGCTTGGAGCTTAGCGACAGCAATCTCACGATGGACACGCAGGTGGCAGAGCTTCTGGTTGCCTCGTTGATTCGACACTTCCCAAAGATCAACGAGAGGTATCCCATGAGTCCGTACGCATCTCGGATGCGGCAGTGCCTGTTTTCGCTTCTAGCATGGAGTGTCGAATTGACTCAGCAAGGGTGTGAGTCTCCGTCATCAGAATCTACATCATTTACGCAAGAGATTCAGTTGATTAACCGTCAGAATGCAGTGATTGCTCAGCTCATTGATGCAAACAAGACACAGACCGACCGTATTGCCGAGCTGGAGAAGCGCATGATTCTGGAGGTACTGGGCGCGAATCTGCGCGTGAAGACCATCAAATGGCTATAATCGCGGACTCGCAGGCGTTGCATGCCAAAGGGAAGTTTCGCTCGGCTTCAAAGACTGCGTCAGCAACTTGGTTTGCGTGGTACACGAAAACGCCTCGACTCTGGGAGGTCTGTGATGATCGACAGTACAAGTCTCAGCCAAAGCAGATTGTTGCCTTTATGAAAGTGTTCTTACCTCACGGGTTTACCTTTGACCCCTCCGACGACCAGTATGCTGACCGCGTGATGCAAGCAGGGAATACAGTCCAAACGAACATGAACGCTGTTCTTCATGCTCGCAACATCAAGCGCAAACACGGGTCTGGTCTCCTGAAACAACTCCGTGTACTCTTGCGCGATGGAGCACTCAAAGAACTTGTGTCTGGATTCCGTGCTCGCCTAGCTGTACGCCAAATCAGAGACCCTGCCCCTGAAGAAACCAATGACATGTTATTAGTGGCGTAGTAATCGTCAATGCATTTCTGCTGGTAGCCATAATTGCTGGCATTTTCTGCTTCTCTATTTAAAAACAAGAACTTGAAAATCACAAAACTAGTTGTGAGAACCGTTACAAAGGTTTTAAATTGTCTAAATGTAGAGGAAGTACAAGTCACTTACCCATTCTCTTGTTTGCAGTGTAAACCGATATGTCCCTAAGTAAAAAGGAGTTCGAAGAAGCATTAAGTGCATCTATACTTCAGTATTTCCCTCACGTCAGAATCTCAGGAGAAGCAGTACGCTACCTGCGCGCCGAATACAACAGTGTTCCGTCCCTAGGTAACACGCCGACGGTTTCTGGTTTTCCGCGTTTGGCTGCTTGCTTCAACTTGAACCGCGTCGTCTTGAAGGTTTTCACGTCCGTCTATGGCGCGACGCACGTCATCAAGACGACGCGGCATCCGCGCAGGCAACATGCGAGTCCTTGGTACGTGCACGTGATGCAGTCGGTGAAGCCTCAACGCCTGCCGCCGAAGCACAAACCACCACCGACGAGAAGCCGCTCGTCGCTGAAGCACCACCCGCTGCAGATGAGAAGCTGTCCACCGCCGAAGAAGCCGCTGAAGAGAAGCTGCTTGACGCCGACGAGACCGCCGAAGGGAAAGCCTTTTGACGCTGAAGCGAAGCCATTCCTGCAGTTTTGGAGGCACCCGCTGTTAAGTAGAAACGCTCTGCCGAAAATGACAGCGACGAAGACGTTGTCTGGATACCTGGTCCTGCTTCCGGTGCGGCGAAGTCCGATAGCAGCGACGGCGAGACGGAGTGGCAACCGACGACCAGCCTCGCAGCGCCGCACCTGTACGGCATGCGCCGTATACAGGACTCTTTCGTCCGCGAAGGCACTCGCCTTTACCTCGTTGACTGGGAAGCAACGGAGGAACCCGCCACGAACCTTCCTCCCGCCATGGTCCGCACTTTTCATCGTCGCCGCCGCGCCCTCGTACGTCGTACTTTCATTGAGGACGTAGCAGGAGGTAGTCGCCGATCGCAAACAACTCCAGCAGATTACAGCAGTAGACGTCCACTGCGCCGGCTCCGTCGTGGTAGGGATTCCTAAACAGCAAGGTAAAACAGAGATATTGTAATGTCATCAGCTTCTTGTATTACCTTTCACCGAGAGTCCTTCTTATTCTGCTCTTGATTGCTGTCACACCACACGACAAGGTTACGCAAAGCGGTGCACACCACGTCTTCGCGGACGACAGCACCTTGCGAGGGCCAGAACAACAAGGTTACGCTGCATGCAGCACACCAAGCTTACACTGGTCCCTTCAATCTCCAACGCGCAACAGAGGGCTACACGGCAAAAAGAACTGTTAGTTTACATGTTAAACAACATCATCCAGACAAAAATGTCTTTCTCACCTGTTCGCAGTGCCAACTGCGTTGCTCATGCTGCAAGTGCTTGTCGTCGTGCTGCTAGTGGTCGTCGTGCTGCTGCTGGTGGCGGGGGGACCCACCTCCCCTCGTGTGCGGACGCCTGCTGCACGCATGCGCCGCTCCCGCTGTGGTCGCCGTCGTGCAGGATTTGTTGTGACGTTTTCTGAGGCACCGCAGCACAGAGTGGAAGAGATAGTCAAAGCTTATGAACCAATAATATCTTATTGACCAATGAGGACACGTGTCGGCTGCTGTCGGCCAAAAAACGCAATCGACAGTTGCTTGATACAAATATCAAGTAGTGCTGTGTTATGTTGGAGCTCCAACATACCAGAGACGTTGCGATAAAAGTGAATTAGGGTATACACCGCTAATGTTGGAAGATTCAACATAGAGGAGCTAAGGGGTTAATGGCAAAAGTGTTTCCATTATGCTCCAATTTACTGTAGTTCGGTAGTGCAATGCCATTATTCATCGTTTTGATCGTTGTAGCTCTGAATCAGAGCCGTACTCCAACATGAAGCTCCTACAAAATAGAAATGTCATATTCGGGGGCCCTGCTCCTGAGTCAAGAGTGCTAAGCGAACCCATAACGGGGTTTCAGAATCAAGCTTTGGTTGTGTACTTGGCCTCTGTGGCCCCCTCCAAATCCGCGCGGGTTTGAGGCCTTGTACGGTACACATTGTACCTCGCGGATTTCAATTTGAAATCGGAATCGGCAACGGAAAACACGCAAGAAAGCACGCAAGAAGAAGATAAATGCTCTACAGACCATGACCCGTGTGCCTCGGTGCACGCAGCGCTTGGAGTCCACGGGCTTATAGTTGAGCGCCTACATCTTGAGGACAAGGGCGGCGAAGGTGAGGAGGCGCTGGCGCAACTTGCTGCTACCGGGCTGGACGGGCATCTTCGTGGAGGCGACACAATAGCCCAATGAGGCCGTCGCTCGTAAGTTAGAGGTGCGCCCGCGTGGCTGCTGCTGCAGGCACGACTCGACTGTCCATCGCCACAGGCCTTTGCATTTATGCCTCGTAGAAGTACATGCGCCAGAAGTACCTGCGCCTGGAACACCAGCCCATGGGTGTCGGGTGGTGCCCCACGCTGAGGAGACCAAGGTGCTACAACAATATGCACCTTACTATTGCCAACGCATAAACTGTTACGGCACAAATGTGGCTGGACTCCACCGGAAATTTACAGCGTTGGAATCCAACTTGGACCAGTGATATTTATATCGTGACTGTAGAATCGCATATATCCGTTATCGGCCTAACGGATTGACAACGGATTGGCAGTGCGGCTGGATAACGGATTTGGGCATTGTGTTGGGATTCCAGTGTGGATGCGGTGGTATTATTGATTTAGCCGAGATAATAACAAGAGCACGATCACGACAATGCGGTCGGCACAAGAGGCGTATCTGCGCTGGCACAAGTGGCGCCTCAAAACGGGGCGTAAAAGCTTACAGCGGACTGTCGCAATTGCTCTTATGGCTGTGTCGCTACTGTTTATTGGGATACGGATTGTAGTAGTACCCCCTACCAGTTTTTTTCGAGCTCCTTCAGAGATCGCAGAGATCATTTTACCACCGCCGACGAGCGTCTTGCACCCCAACACACCGGTCGTGCCTGCTTTGAACACAAAGATCCCGTTCGCTGCCAAGAAGACGGATGGTTTGTTTCCTGAGTACTTGGAATCGTTCCCGCAGCACGGCAAAGACGAACCTGGGCTTCATTACCGCCTCGAGAATACCCACGTGGTGAATCAACCGGATAGCCGAGAGGACTCGCTACTGTTTATCGTAGTATTTAACGATGCGGATTCCTGGGGACCGAACCGTAGTGTCAACGACTACTTTCAGCTGCTCAGTTCGATGAACCTCCCGAAGGAGAAACTGTCGGTCGCTCTCTTAACGTCATCTATGGACGAGTTTTTAAAGGTGAAGAAAATCTTCAGACGTGAGATTCAAAACTACGCACGGCTCTCGGTGCTTTTCCGCAATGATTTCTTGCAAGGCGGTTTAACTCGAGACAATCGCCACATGGACCATCTTCAACAGCAGCGTCGTAGAATGCTCGCTCGGTACCGGAACTACGCATTGATCTCCTTCCTCGAGACGTGGCACCAGCACGTTATCTGGCTAGACGCTGATATCGTCGATGTTCCTCCTCATCTTCCCCTCAAGATGATCCGATGTACGTGAGGAGCTGGACCTGATGGCAGTGGTATAGTTAACTAATAGTTTGCTCTTTTTGTGCAGCTGGGCTGGACATTGTGGCACCGATCTGTCTGGTCACGGTTAACCACGAAACGAAGGAAGGCTACGACTATGACCTGAACGCGTGGGTTGGTCACCGTAAGGTTCGGCAACCAACGTCAGAGGATTTCGTTCCAGGACCGCTAAGCTCAAGACACATGCACGATCTCCAAGGAGAAGGCCAAGAAGCTGTCCCTCTCGATTCGGTGGGAGGCACGATGATTTACATCCGTGCCGATGTCCACCGCCAAGGAGTTGTTTTCCCACACAACTACATCATCGGCAGTGAGTGGGGCAGGGAGGGCTACGACGGCATCGAAACGGAAGGGCTCTGCTACAGTGCACACTTCCTTGGGTACAAGTGCTGGGGGATGCCAAACGAGGTCATCTATCACGCCGCGTAGCTAGCAGCTCATTAATGAAGACAATTACTTGGCGTACTTACTATCTCGGTGGTTTGCTCCTTGGGAGTTCCCTAGAGCTGGGCCTTTTCGCCCAGCTCGTCAACTCGTAGGCCTATAACGTCAGTAATCTGACAGAGCTCCTCGACGAAGGATACGCCGATAAAGAAACATGCAGAGCCAGCTAACCCAGCAGTGACATGTTCTTGTGGAAGATGTTCTGGGCGGCGTTCACGTCTCGGCTGCGAGTCTTCCTCTTCTGGGATGTGACTTGGTCTTCATCCGAGGTAGACTCGGGGGTAGCGTCTGTTGCTACATCCANACTGTAATTGACAGGAGAAGGCTGGAGAAGGTAATCGAGATCCCAACGGAAAATCGTCGCCCTTCACCGTCCCACCCACTACGCAGTATTTGCGTCAAATGGGTCGTTTTGAAAACTTTGAACTAAAAACGTTAGGTTAAAATGGGCAAAAAGTAACAAACGCTGTTTCTTGCATCTCTAATGAAGTAAACCACTTGCGGTTTGTCAAAGGAAGAATGGAGGTTTTTGTTTATCACACGGTGATGAGTTACTGTATTAAATGTACATGTACCAGCGATAGACTACCCACATAAAAATGTTGTCTTCAACGCTCGATTGCAAAATGGGCACATCTGTTGCGTCCTGTTTTTATTTAGGTACATGTACCCATATGTATTTGGATCAGAGCACCTAACTGATACCGCCGCTGTTTACCTATAGTACGTGTAACCGCAGCGACAGTCGAGCTGTGGCTCATGATTCGTAACCTCGGTACGATGGGAGCAAAGGCAGATTCCTGTCACCATAAAAGCGTAAGAACATCAAAACAGGCAGAGCAAATAGATGCTGAACTCACATGCCGTGAAGTTGCCGGCGCTTGGTCATCGTGGGGAACAAGAAGAGCAGCTCATCGGGTTGCGGGTTTAGCAGCGAGGATTGATCTGCACCTGGGGGCTCGTCAACTTTTCCATTGATGGGCAGCTGCACACAGTCTCCGAGGCTTCTGCCTGCCACAGGGTGCTGCAGGTTAGCAAAGGCTCGTGCTGCCTTGCGTTGCTGTCGAGTCATCCGTGTCGGACTCTCTGGAGGCACAGACGTGTCTTCACGCGCGTATTTCCTCCTGATATCGGCATGCTTCAACACCACCGACGGCAGTGACACCGTAGTGGACACCTGCTCGATTGCACTTGAGCTTCTGACGTCAGATTGGAGGTTAACAACTGTCGAAACACTCTGAGAACCCTCAGTAGAGGAAAAGACCTTCGAGTGCGACCCTGGCTGCTTCTGACGTAAAACTTCCTGCAGTGAATCGATCTTGAGTCGCTGGTCGCAGTGTTCATTCTTGGACTCGATTTCGACACGTTCCAGTACGAAGCGCAGTGTGTCGTACGCTGTACTATGGAGTTCTGAAAGGAAATTGACACTGCGAGTCAGTACAACAACGGCGTCCATTGAATCAGCAGCACTTACTCTCGATACAAGCAGCCACCGCTGGGTCATGTCGATCACTATTTTCTCGAGCAAAGTCTTCTTGAGAGAGCGTCAGGACGTTTACAGTCGTCACAGCTTTCACAGTAGTGGGCTCCGGGATCCCAAGCATCAGTGAAATGTCCCCCACAGTCGATTTGGGGCCTAGGGAAGCTACAGGCAGCTGTGAGTCATCACTCCAGCGAAACTTTCGCGTGTGTCGTAGTTGGGCTTCTGCAGTTGTCAGCGGTGGCTTGGAGCTGTTTGGATTAGTCTCGTTGGACTGGATAATACTAGGACTACCTGTGTCATCACGCGCGACGGACGCACGACATTCTCCTTCAACGATAAGGTACAAGCAGTTGAGTACATGACCTTCTCTAACAAGAATGGACCCAGGCTCGAAAATACTCTGTCGAAGGCACCCGATGAACTTCTCGAGTCCAAACATCTTCGCAAGGTGGAGTCGGTCTGCAGCACCTGATCCTGATTCGCGGACATCACTTTCTGTAAGCACGATGTAGTCTGCCGGTCCAGAGATGATGACCTTGTTGTACAAGTGGATATCTTTCCGCAGCGAGTTCTCCCGCTTGATGCGTCTCCATTTGCTGTCGGAGACCCCAATTTTTACGGTCGTAGTGCTTGATGTGGCCTTTGTCTCGGACTGCTGAGCTGACAGGCGTGGTTTAGCCCCAAGATTCCCTACAACAGAGCCCTCTGTGAAATTCAGGACCGGTGTGGTAGCCACATTGAACGGTCTGGCCTCGGCGTTGCCGTACAGAAGGATACATGATCGCGGAATCTCCATTGAAGTCAGCCACACCACGTGTTCTTCACCACGTCGAAGATGCTGCATCTTCATCCGACTAGCTGTCTCCAGGCTGCAAACAACGGAACAGAGTCATTCAGGAATTCAAGCTGTGCATTTCGTGGGTGGAGGTTTACCGCTCAGTGTGTGAAAGCCCCCGCCACCACGGTTGCTCAGAGATCGTCGTCTCATTCGTTAAGTACGTGACGATGAAGTTCAACTCGTCGATGGAGAAGTCGAGTTGTCGAAGAAAAAGAGCACGGAGGTGGAAACGTGCTCCTAGTTTCGTAGTAGCATGGTCTGTGCCACTCAAAGCGGACGTCCAATGCGTCACTCCCTGCTGTATTGCCATCCGCTGCATCAAAACGCCTCCTTTAGCCCTCATCTACTGTAGACAGCGAGCAAAGGATACATACCCGTTTGTTGTTCATGGCGATGACGAGCCGCGCTCTCCAATATTTTTAGTGAACTATGCTTGCTGATAGCCCCTCAAATAGCGAACCCTGGACTGCAATCACGGCAGAATAACGCTGAAACTCAACAAGTGGTGGGTTTGGGAAGCATACATGAATTACCGAACACAGTACCAACTGCCTTCACTCCCTCGATAGTGCGATCCACATCTTACTCCTTCTTGACGTCACTTGTTGCTACAGTCGAAAAACCTGGTGCATGAGTAGGGGCAGCAGAAGGGGCGTCAGAAGCATTATCACTCGGAGGCACCATGTCCAGCGATGGCACCTGTTCCTTAGCAGGATTCTCCTTGGCCTCCTTCTGCTCCTCGCGGCTTTGAGACTCTTCAGGTAGCTCGACTGTTACCATCTGCACAGCATCTTGGATATTAAAGTTCGCACCAGTAGCAGAAGTTTTCTCTTCCATGATAGGATCGTCTTCCTGCGTAGATCTCGCTGCGGCTGAGGAAGCTTCACCATCACTTGTTGTCTTCGCTTTCTTGGCAGCAAGCAATCCCTCCGCTGCCACGGTGGATGCAGACAATGCTTCCAATGCCGCACTGCCCTCCTCAGACGAGTCACGGGCACGCTTCTTCAGCAGCGTCGCTGACTCCAAGGCCTTCGTCGCGCTGGTCGAGTTAGCGTCATCAGATGAAGCGCTAGCGCTATCGCTCTGCTCTACACTTCCAGACGAAGCTGGCGTCAAAAGCTCCTGTTTCACCTCGCCATCTTCCTTCGACTCTTCCATCGGTTCATCCTCGTCGTCCAGGGAGTCGTGTACAGGTGTGTCGTGCACTGGGGAGCCATACATAGGTGTAGCCGACGGTGTATCCAAAGGCGTAGCACTCGGAGATTCTTCGTCGTCGTCATCGTCGTCTGCATCCTCATCCATCGAACCAAGATACTCGATTGCCATATCAGGCTCAATAAGCCATTTGCTAGTTTCCGGAGCCTTGACTCTTGGCGACGGTGCCCAGATCTTAAAGGGCTCGGACGCACCTGAAGGAGTAGAGCCACCACGCGCCTCAAGAGGGGTCTTGCGGAGGACACCAGGGTTGAATTCGATGCGGAACGCGCCTTCACCCTCGAAAATGGATTTGGTCTTGTTGAGGTACGCCGTAGCCTTGGCTTCGGCGCCTGCAGGATCCACGGAAGGCTTCGGCGCGTCTTGCATCTCTGCAAACGCCTTGGTAAGCTCCTGGCATGTATCATCATTCGCCAGGTGCTGCATCTGTTTGAGTACCAACGTCACCAGTTTATCCATCGTAAACAGGAAGTACGACGTGGATCCCATGAGACTACGGCACGAATCCTCATACTTGGAGTTGTCGACTGAGCCGTCGATCAGGGAGTACAACTTGGATACAAACGCCTGGTAGTCCCCGGTCTTCTCTTTGGTGGATGCCGACAGGGAGTGGTGGGCATGAGCCAGTGCACGTGCTGCCGGGTTAATGGTGCGACGGTTGCGGTTGCGCTTTGCCTTCTCGCATAGGTCGAAAGCGCGCTCGAGCCGATTGTGCAGCATCTGGTATAAACGCAAGAACGCGTATGCGTGCTGGTTTCCATAAAAGCGCGACCTATAGTCTACTTGAGCCTTGGCCGCTTCCTGCTTGCTGTCGTGCGCTGGAAGACCAGGAGGGAAATCAGTAGCCTCCTGGATGGTAAGAGCGCTGGGCTGCAAGTATGCCTGGCACCCGACCCCAGCCAGATTGATCGTGAAATAGCCCTTCTCTTTGTTGAACATCTGCACAGTCCCCTCGCCGAACTCCGTGCTCACCTCCGTACCGATAGGCAACGTCTTCGCCTTTTCGAGCGTCACAGTAGTGTGTTGCGGCTTGCGGANGAGCCACTCTTCCTCTAGATGGAAGAATGGGAAGAAGAAGGCCTGCCAGACCTTGGATATTTTTTCCTTGTCGGCCACACTGAGGTTCTTCTCCGCGGCATAAGACAGCAAACCGAACGCCTCCTTGTGAATCTGAACAGACGCAAACTTGTACGTGAAATGGGGCTTCCACTTCGTGGAGGCAGTAGGCTGCGACGCAGGCACGGCAGTCGGTAAGGCTGCTGAAGAAATAGCCTTCTCTGCATCAGCAAATTGCTCCTTCTTGAGCGCATCTGCAATGTCAGCCGCCTGAGGAGGAGCCTTGGCACTCACTACAGCGGAGGTGGCTGAAACCGTGGATGGGGACGCATTCGAGTCTGTCTTCGCTACTTCAGCACGCTTCTCATCCGCCTCCAGTTTCTTCTTGGCTTCCTGCATCATCATCTTCATGCTCGTCTGTTTCTTGTCTTTCTGTTTAAAGTAGAAGCTCGAATGGTCCAGCGACTTGTGGTAATTCTTCTCATTTACCTCCTTCCACTGACGGTTTAAGTCTTCACGCGCGCGACGCCATTCTTCGTCCTTTTGCTTGAGGCGCTTTAGAATGACGGGGATCACGCCTGCCGGGTACTTGCGCAGGAGTTCGAGAATCTGGGATCCTGATTCGCCGTAGATTCGGGTGATGGCGTTTAAGTGCGTCACGCGGAACGTACCCTTATCCACAACATAGTTCCACATTTTATCATCGTCGGTCTTCTTAAGCACCTCGATCTCATGCGCCAATGGCTCAAGAATGCTAATAGTAGATGCGTTGGCCTCGATCACCATATCGATCTCGAACCGCTCGTCTTCACACTTGAACAGCGCCTCTTCATACTGGTTCTTGCGCATGCTCTTGAAAGAAAAGTCTTCACTACCCGTAGGTACAGACACCCACGAGTCATTGCAGACTTCTTTTTCAAGCGCTGAGCGGTGAGAGCACGGAGGGATGGGGTAACTTGCTGGCAGACCACGATATGAAGGAGTCGCGCGTCGGCACTGTGACAAATCCGTTTCGGCCAGTGGAATAAACGGCCAAATCTCTTTGGGGGTCTTCTGCACACCATGGGAGCACAAGAGTTGGTCGAATTCTTCCACCAAGTCCGTGTGACGACCGAAGAGATTCCTGATAAGCGATAGCATTTCGTTGCGGTCCAGGACTTCCTGGCTGTACAGCTCCAAGCACTTGAGAAATTCACGCCAGTTGTCGCGAGATGGGAGGATCTTCTTAATTCTCTCGAAAATATTCCACTCTTCCTTGTCAAGAAGCACGTCCGAAATCGCCAGGTAGGCACGACGCTCCTTTCCATCGTACGTACGGCGCTTGGTGCGTTTGTGGTTGAACTGCGCTCGGTTGTGTTCGCGTTCTCTCTCCTTCTCACGGCGCTCCAGAGCCTTGCCACTGAGACGACGGTCATCATCCTTGTAGCCTCTGCCACTTCCCCTTTTGCCGTATTTCATGTAGACATCTTCATCATCAACCATCATACGCCCGCCCTTCATCGCAGCACTAGACGGTGAGTCCAGGCCACGGTCGTCCCGGCGATCGGGCTGGTATCCCTGTGACGAGGAGCCATACTTGCGCGCTTTTTGCGCCATCATGTCCTTACGCTGCTGAGCCTTCTCGGCAGCACGGTTCAACCGTTCCTTGGCTTGTTCCTGCACTGCATCGGGCAGGAAGAACGTAAACTCGCGCAGCAAATCGGGGTGGTCACGGAATAGATGTGAAACTTGGTCCAGCACCTGACGAATGGATCGCTGCTCTTTCTGGTACGTGTGCAGGATCGCTAGAAACTCCTTGTACGTCTCTGGCTCATCAGCAAAGCGCTGCTTGATCGTTGTCACATAGTGGATAGCGTGGTCAAACTCCACCGGATTCGTTGAGCTGCGCGCGGCGTTGCCTCCACTAGGAGCGGGTGCCTGTTGCTGCTGCTTCTTGGGCTTCCCGCCGGTCTTCATTTGACCAGCAGGGGCCAACTGCTGACGCGACGATGGCGTCGGTTTGTGGAGCTCCGGTGGCGAGTACGGGGGGGGGGGGGATCGTCACGGGTGGCGGCCGATGGCCCATGTTGGCGCCCTGTTGGCCTCCAACTCCCGCGTACATCGACTGCTGCACACCTCCACGGCCAGCCATCTGGGACGGAATCACCTCAATGGACGTATCTGGGCGGATTCGGTATCCCGGCGGCAGGAAAGTGTTGAAGCCCAGGATCAGGTTGGGATACCCACGGAAGAGCGTCGATACACGGAGAATGACTCCGGGGGTGTCGATTGCCTGCGCCTTAAAGTCCTTCATGACATCCAGGAACTGGTTGTAGATATCTGGCTGGTCTCCGAACTGCTGTTTCACTTGGTCCAGGTACAGCAGTGCATCTTCCACACGAAGTTCGCGGTGGCGCGGAGGAGGACCCGACATGGTCTGCGCTTGTTGGTAGTAGTCTCCCTCGATTTGGTCGTTAGGGATAATACGTCCATCCAGTCCGTACTGCTGTTGGATCGGCACTTGCTGCTGCTGCTGTTGCTGCGTCTCTTGAGGACGACGTGGCGGTGACTGAGGACGCACATTATAACCCTGTGTGGGCGGCTTCAGTGCGCCCGAGGACGGAGCCATGCTCTGCTGTACACTACCCATACTTTGACTCATACTGGGGGGCTGCATACGGACTGGGTGACCCATCATTCCTGCAGCACTTGAAGGTGGCGGGCCTTGAGAACCCGCGGGTTTCCCAAGTACAGAAGGGGGTCCTCCAGAGCTGGACGAACCTCCCAAATTGCCCCGTGGCGGGTGCAAAATCGAGCCCGAGAGCGGATGGGGGGAGCGCGACGCGGAGGGTCCACCGCCAAGAGAGCCCGGGAGCGGAGGGGGAGGCAGCACAGGACCTCCCGGGTGCATCATAGAGTGCTGCTGTTGCTGCTGAGGCTGCTGGGAACCACCGTGGAGCGGGTGCAAGTGACCAAGCTGAGCCAGTGACGGCTGCGGGTGGTAACTGTGCGTCTGTTGCTGCTGCGGGTTGGATTTCCCTCCCATGCCGGAGCTGGAGGCCGAGCTGAGCGACGGGGGCCCGTGGCGGTCCCCGGACGAGCCCGGATACGACGGATTCATGCCCGTAAGAGACGGCGGCGAGCGCTTCTTGGCCTTCGGCGGTTCTTTGGAAGTGACTCTGGGAGCAAGGGCGGGGCGGCGAAAACACTTGCGTTGAGTATGGCATACAGACGTACTAGGAACTATGTACACCACATGAACTTGAATCTACGTATTTAATGCGAGTAAGCACGGTACGTGTTAAAATCGTATTTAGAAGAGGTGACGTTGAAGTGGAGTCTAAAATGGAGCAGGACTCCTCGCGACCTGCTAAGCGGAAGGGAAGAGAGGGCGTTCGCAGGAGGAAGAGTGGAGTCGCGCCAGGTGAATGGGTGCACTACAGGGTTAAGTTGCTGCTGTGGATCATATTGAGCGACAATTTGTGCGTAGGGGGGCAACCAGAAGGCAATTTTAAGCTGCACACGGAGCTTCTGGCAGAGAAGCGCAAGCAACAACGGGAGGAGAAGGAAGTAGCACAGCTCCGCCATGCTCAACATAAAATTATGGGCAAGAAGACGATTGAGGACTTTGCGCGGCTTAAGTTGATCCGCCGACAGTCTGCTGCAGAGAGGAGCCAAAGTCTGCACTGCAATGGGAAAACATTAAATATCGCGATGAGTGAGTATTTGTTGCCTTCGATCAATGTGACGCTGGAATCTTGCGTTTGGAGCATTGATGACATTATGGCGGGGCTCTGTAGGGGGAAAGGAATGCGACCACCGTGAAACTAAGGGCCGAAATTCTGGTGGGTGGAGCTTTCACATTGCGAACTATCACAGCTATTGCATTGCAATTGCATCTTTGATGGTACTGACTGCATGTTGTGTGTTATTACGTATTATAGTATCCATGGAATCCCGTCCTTTGATGTCGGCACGGCAGTTGAGACCTCCGCTAGCTTCAAACAGCTTACCACCGCGTCCGCAGTCGGCCAAACCTGTACTACAATCCCAGCACCAGCAGGAATCAATATTAAATACCAAAGAAGCAGAGCTGTCGGCTAGCACACATTCCAAGATCCACTCCAAGAAGAAGAAAAGGAAGAAGACCACCCAGCGAAAATCAGGCAGACTCTCGCCATCGAAGTCAGCTCCCGTGCTGCCCGACAGACCGACTCCCGTGCTGCCTGACGGACCGATCCCCAAGAAGATCAATATCATCGTGAATATGCGCAATCTGCAGCTCTTTGAGGAGCCGAGGTTATTGAGCAGTGCTTCATCTCCGATTATTTCAAGAGAAGCGTGGGGTGACTAAGCGTAGTAGTCACGTCGATTTAAAGAACTTCAACAGCAATGACCCACTGGCAAAATCAGGCCATGACACTATAGAGGACCGAGTGCAAAGGCGAGTACATAGGCCAAAATGCCATGCTGCCCTCGTCAAAACAACCGCAACTACAAAAACTCCAGACTAATCAACTCTTAAAATGAATACATTCTGTATCCATTTTCCATCCCACACTTCAGTGCATTTAAAAACTACTTCTAAACTTGGTTCCCTATTACATACGTTTGATCGTTTTTAACAGGATACAAGCGATGACGTTCATCACGTTTGTCGTTCACGTCACTTCAAGCTCTCACTTTGACATTTGCGTGATGTCGGACACGTCTTCAGCTTCTGCTCGCCGTCTCGCTGCGCTCTCGCGCCAACTGCAACCCGCTCCATGTGCCGTGTCCACGCGGGACCAAACCGTCGCTGAGCTTGCGACGGAGCGCGCGCGTGCCAGCTTCTCTCCCCGCGCCATGGCCGACTCCATCTATGGCGGGAAGAGGCAGACGGACTTGCGTCTGGAGGCCATGCAGCTGCTCGAGGGCCACCCGGAGTTTCGCAACGATGTAGCCATCTTCGACCGCTCACTAGCGCAGCGTCGGGAGCACACGGTGCAGCGCGTGCGGCGACTGTACTCGCTCTTCATGGAACACGGCGCAGATGTGGACAAGCGCGACACGCTGGCGGACATTGTGGGCGTGTTTGATCTGCCGATGTGGACGCGCAATGGCGTCCACTTCGGTCTGTTCCTCGGCGCAATTATGGGCCAGGGAGACCAGAGCCAGCAGGACGAATGGATGCTGCCCACGATGATGCTGGAGCTCTTCGGCTGCTACGGCATGACGGAGCTCGGTCACGGCAGCTTTACAAGAGGCTTCGAGACCACAGCCACGTTCGACGTGAACACGGACGAGTTCGTTATCCATACACCCACAGACACTGCGACCAAGTGGTGGATCGGTGGGGCGGGACAGACGGCCACTCATACTGTGTGCTTTGCCAGACTTGTGCTACCCGATGATGGCGCTGACCACGGCGTTCAGAGCTTTATCGTACCGCTACGAGATGTGGGGACACACGAGCCATTGCCTGGTGTCCGAATCGGCGACATGGGGTCCAAAATGGGGCTACAAGGAGTGGACAACGGCTGGATCCAATTCGACCACGTCCGTATTCCGAGGGCAAACATGCTACGTCGCTATGCTCAGGTTTCCAAAGAGGGTGTGTTCTCACAGACCCAACACAAGGCGCAATTGGCGTATGCTGCTCTTCTAGTTAACCGCGGCAAGATCGTGACGTTGTCTGTGGGAATTCTGGAGAAGGCAGTAACGATCGCTGTGCGTTATGCTGCAGTGCGACGTCAAGGTTTACAGGTGAATTCGGAAGACTCGCACTCCGAAACCCGTTTACTGAACTACCAGGCGCATCAGTTTCGCCTGATGCCTGTTCTAGCACGCACCTATGCGTATCGCCTGCAGACCAGGCACATTACACGTCTGCTACAGCAATTTGACACTCAGGGAAGCGACATCTCTGAGGCACTTTTGGCCGATATCCACGGTACCATGTCGGGGTTTAAGGCTTGTTGTACCTGGGACGTACAGGAAGGAATTGATGCGTGTCGTCAAAGCTGCGGTGGCAATGGATACAGTAAATACACTGGACTGGCCGAGTTATTGGCGGACTTCTCGGTCATGGTGACCTTCGAAGGTGACAATACTGTCATGGCGCTGCAAACGGCGCATTACCTCCTGCGCTCTGTGGAGAAACTGCAGACTGGCGAAAAGCTTTCTGGGTCAGTACAGTATCTGGAGAGAGAACAGGCTAGCAACCAACGTCGCCAATGGGGGGTGCAAAGCTCTACAGACATGAACAACGCAGCGTTGATTCGAGATGCGCTGGATGTGTATACTGGTCGCCAAGTTCTGCAAGTCGCAGCTAAGTTGGCTGCTGCTAAGGGCAAAACTAAAGCGGAACGCCTGAACTCGTGCCAGGTGGACCTCGTGGAAATCGCGCGCGTGCATGTATTCTACAACGTGGCTTCAGCTTTCCTCCAGCATATTGAGGAGCTCAAGATGGATACGTCAGGAGACAGTGATGCTCTCATACCAGCGCTGGAAGCGCTTTGCCAGCTGTATATTTGCCAGGAGCTCGATCGTGGGGCAGCTTTCTTGCTCAAGGAGAAGTTTATGTCGTCATTCCAGAGCATCCTCGTCCGTGAGAGGCTGATGGAAAGCTGTGCGCGAGTACGCGGCGATGCTGTGGGTCTTGTTGATGCCTTCATGCTCACGGACACAGTACTAAACTCGACAGTGGGTCGTGCCGATGGAAGCATCTACGAAGGAGCACTCGCTGCAGTGACCCATCGCACAGGCCCAACCCCATACTTCACTTCAGCGATCAAGCCAATGTTTGACGGCGAGCCGCTCGAGTAATTTACCGCGAAGGTTAATCAAGAGTTTTATCGACAGTAATTTGCTGCTATTACTCCTCAACATTGAATGGAATCCCCGTGAGCTTCTCGCTCTCTTCCCATAGATCACGAGCGTCATCCAGCGACATACTTTGCTTGCTCGACGCAACCGTTCGCGGCCAGCCGTAGAACTCGCTCAGTCCATGAGGGCCAATAAATTCCCCACCGACGACATTCGGATCCGTTGCACAACACAAAATGTTGAGAGCGCCTTGAGCATTGCTCTGTGCCCACGGCAACCAGTGCACAAACCCGATAATAGCCTTGATGATGACGGAGTTGTAGGTGCTCGCGAGGTTAGGCAGCAAATTGCTTTCCGTCACGCCGGGGTGGCACGCCACCGAGAGTACCTGTTTGGGTGAAATTCCTGCCTTTTCCAGTCGTCGGTGCAATTCATAGGCAAACAGCAAGTTTGCCAGCTTCGACGCTCGGTAGGCCCCCATTGCATCGTAATTTTCAGACTTCACACTCAATTGTTTCATGTCCAATGAACTTCCATGGTGCGAGATGCTGCTGATCGACACGATTCGCGCTGGAGGGACTTTGGTATCTCCATCCACGTCCATTTTCATTACTGGGAACAGCAGCGCTGCCAAAGCGAAATGGCCCAAGTGGTTAACACCGAATTGCTGCTCGAAGCCGTCCACCGTTTCACCATAGTTGACGGCCTTGACGCCGGCGTTTAGCACCAAAATGTCGAGTCTCCTCCCTGAGAAGCGCTTCTTGAAGGCCGAGGCGAAAGCGCGCACACTTTGCAGCACCCCAACATCCAGTTGCATGTATTCAGCTTCGCCGATGGCGTCGTTATCGTTGCCGTTAAGCGTGTGGAGCTGTTCGTTGATCTGCTTTTGTGCCTCAAGGCCGCGAGCTTCGTTGCGGCAGGCCAGAATCACGTGAGCCCCGGAGCGAGCAAAGCCGAGAGAAGTGGCCAGACCCAAGCCAGCGTTGGCACCGGTGACAATGACCAGACGACCGCGCTGTGAGGGCATTTGGGACTCGTCCCAGCGGGAAGAGGAAGGCGGCATGGCCGATGTATAGAGCGGAATGGGCAATGGGGCGTGTTCGTGCATGTTTGACGTTGTGTTAAATAAACGAATCATGCTTTTGATTGGTTAAAAAGGAGCTGATTAGTTTATGGCAAGGCCCTTCAACTTGAGCCCGGCTCATCACGATGTTGCAGGGTCCTCAAGCCTGGAGGACCTTGCACTGGAAATTGCAGGAGATCAAAGGTTGAGCCAAGGCAACTTGCCCAAAGACCTATTATAATAATGTTTTTTAATCGCACTCGCAAAGGCACGGAGCCAGTCGTACGGGGATTCAGGCCAATCTTGGAAAAGTCGGAAGCAGCGTGCAATTCATGTACACGTAGTCTTCTGATCGATGTCAAAACTGGCAAGGAGTCGTGGAGATCCCACAACGGTACTTCTGCGTCGGTGGTAACGCCATTGACGTACAGCCAAGCTCACCTGGGTACATTACATGTAAGCTTGTTGTGTGCAAGGTAAAAGATTTGAGTACTCCTCATACGAATAGATACATGCACATGTACTTGCTCAAGCGAGCACTACATTCCCACAAAAATGCTTACCAGTGCTACATGCACGATCATTAGTTGTATTTCAAGAAAATGTCCTTAGAACACGGACTTACAAAAATTATCGAGACTGCCGCTAGCGGCAACAGAGCTTGTTTTGTGACTCATGCTAAGCTTTCATAGAGTAAAGATATGAATCACCGTAATAACCCCCCCCCCCCCCCCCAGGGCCATAGATACCGTATGTTGATCCCAGCTAAGTTATCGTCGATCTCAGCCAAGGTCCACTCGTTTTGAGTCATCCTCGGCAGCGAATCGCAGATAACGACCGTCGTTACGACGTTCTGCTGCTCTGTTGCTGGAAGGATACATGTTCGCAAAACATGAAGGCCCTCCACGCAAGCTTGCTGGTTCGAGATCTACAAGGCATGGAGGGTCAGATACCCACGTACGTGCCGCCGAGAGCACGATTGGAATTGTCCACGAACAGGCAGCGCGGCAACAAATCAACACGCGCAAACCCACGGCACTAGCGTGCGGATAAGCTTTCATACATTCAGAAAGCTAACATCGAGGCATCGAATCGAACGTTGCACCCGAAGATCGTTCACACCTGTAGGCTACAGTATCGAAACAAGTACGTTCGGGCAGCGCGTCACCGCAAAATGCTTTTCGCAACAGCAATCAGCAGATTTTAACTCTTGACGCCGTGCCCGTATACATGTCCTGTACGGGAGTGTAAGTCAAAAGTTCGCGAAACCTTTTTGAAAACGAAATTTACTGTTAAACCCGCAGTGCAAACTTGCAAGTGCGACCCGCATCGACAGTAGAAGTGCCAGCTACGGTGGCTGCGGACATTCAGTACCCAAATCAGCGTGCGGCAGTACTGTGACAACTCCGACTGAGCCCATGGAACAGCTCCACTATATGCTCGACTACATGTATTTTTTCACCAAAATTGGCAGTGCTTGTGCGTTAGGAATTTAGTGGCTGGTTGACCGGCGCCGAGTTGCTTTGTTTGCCGCGGTGGTCGTGTACACCGCAATTGAGCTTTTTTCGCAGGTGCAGCACTGTTTTACCATGTACAGGTACGTGTATCGCAGCTCATGTTGTCGTCTGTCACATTCAGAGCAAGCAGCAGCGACGATCTTCACGTAGTCAGCACCTGAGCAGCTCTAGACACGGGCGATTATTTTTGCAGTCCTGCACCCAACAAGCTGGTGGCGCGTGGCGTCCGAAAGCGAGGTTGGTGGCAGCAGCAAGTTGCTGCAAGCGCAACGTGGTTGCTCCAGACCCGCAAAACGCGAGCTTGGCCGCCACATGTTGCCATTTTGGCCGAGACTTGGTTGAAGCGGAAATGCGTATCCATGCACTTTTGCAGTGAATTGGTACGTTGTTCCCTCGATCTGATTGGTTAGTAATTACCCGTGTCTCTGCGGCTGCAAAGTTCGACTTGTATTGACTCACGCGACGTGGCCCGGATAAGATGGCTTTCAACTCGCCAGTTGTATTATAGCACTGCTACTGTACTAGCAGTGCTGCAGCCTGCACAACACAGCGACCTGCCTGGGCGCGACCGACTCGATGGGAAAAATGTCCGGGTGATATGGTGCCAGCGCCACCGCAACGCGTCGCCAGCATTGGCCGAGCCAAAATTCGCCTGCCAGTCTCTGCTCGGCTTTGCCCCGCAAAGACTAGCCAGGCAAGCAGGCTTTCCCGGCCAATAAATTTACAGCACGGCGGGCGCCGTCAGTCCGCCGTCGACCAGCTGTGCCGTCGCTCCAAGCACACCAAGACGCAGCGCTCCACCTCCTTGACAGGCTGCCGATGACAGCACCTTGCAGCGACCATCGCCAGCTGCGAGACCATCATTTAGGCCATCCAAAGCGTATCTTTCCAGCAGCATACTCAACTCAAGTCAACGGCAGTTAGGGCCCGGTACTCTCAAGGCAAGTGTTTTGACGCATCACAGTCGCCCTGTTTCTGGACATTTGGTTTTTGTGGGCTGCTCGCCCTGTCGCTCCGGCACCAACGCCGTCGTGTGCCACTGCTCTCACTTTCCAATACGCCTGGAAGAGGGCAAGTTGTTACTGATTTTCGGGCGGAGCTAGTCGCTGTATCGTTCTTCGACCGCTCTCCCACCACCCAAACTCAACACCTTACACATACTCGCTGCCGTCACCATTTCGCCAGCACCAGGATGATGATCCCGGAGTATTCCCCGCGGGGGACCTCCATCACGTATCGGAACGCCACGGCCGTGCCGCCCATGGTGTACCGCCTGAGCCTCAAGCCGGCGTCGCCCACGCCATCCACCTCCCCGACGGCCTCGGCCGCCACCCCTACTACACCGACTGCCACCGCTATCGTCTACGTGCAGCACAGCAGCCGCCCCACCCTCCCGAGCTGCGCCAGTGCAGGAAAATTGGTGGCCAGTGGAGGTCGCCGCCGTGGTCACAGACACAAGAGCTACTCGGAGTCGGCGCTGCGTCTCGAGCGCATGCTGGCCCCTGCCGCTCCGTACAGCGGCGCTGCTCGTGCTCACCCGTTCTCTGCGGGCGACATGGTCGACCTCGTCCGCACGGTCACCATCTCGGGCTACTCCAAGAACAACCATGGGACCTGGATGTTCAAGGTGGACGTGGGCGGCCCCAGTGATAGCAACGCGTACGTGGTGCGACGTCGCTTCACGGACTTCAAGATGCTGCATGAGGGGCTGTCAGAGCTGTCGGAGCTGCCCGAGCTACCGCCACATGGCATTGTATCGGTCTTCCAGATGTTCGTCTCGCCTGACAAGCTGCTTACCGCGCGCGCTGCGCGTCTACAGGAGCTCCTGCTGGTGATCCACGCGCATCCGACACTTTGCAAGAGTAAGGCCTTCAGCTCGTTTATTGGCAAGAACCCGAGCAGCTACGATGCTGGCTACGTGAGCCTGTCAGGCTACGAAGTGCCAGCAAGCCAGCGCCTGAGTCCAGCAGGATCATTCGACACCAGCTACTCGGTGTAAAGAGGGAATAGAGAGCAATGAAGTACCGGCGGGAACGCATACACCAACACACAAGCCAGAGAGGAAAGGGAGAGACAAGAGGGCGATTCGATCGAAGATGAAGGCACCCAACACACACAGCGACGACACCACACACGTACAATAGGTGGAGCTACTGGAAGAGAAAGAGAGTAAATTATTTATTTACTTAGTTTATCGACCCATGTACTGGTGCAATACACGTAACCATGAGTGCAAAACCAACTTCTCCGGCGTTGCATCTGCAGTACGTACAGCGCTGGCAGCCGACGGGCCATCGAGCCGACGTCGGCGACGGCGCGAGGAGAAAGATGGCCGCTCTGCCCAAGCAGACGGCGCGAGCGATCAACAATCGACCGATGGTCACTTTGGTGACGCTGTGAGCGTGGGATTGCTCACCATCGCCCGCAGACCTTGATCCCTCCGACACCAAGGGCCTTGGTGGCCAAGTTTTCTACTATGTATACATGTAATTGTTTCCATGTTCATTACGATGCTTTACGTTGATCATGCGTTCTCCTTCGCTTCGAGACATGCACGTGTACTTACACGGTGTAGCCGGAAATCCAGGCACACTGTCTCCGACTCCGACTTGTCACCACTTGCCACAAACCGTGCGTAATCTAAGGGTTACGCGCCGTAACCTCGACTTCCTGGGGGTACACCATTTCTTCAATCAAGGCTCGAAACGATCAGGATGCTGCCGATCCTGCGCCACCAGCTGCGTGCGCGAGGCTTCTCCACCGTCAAGCGCGCCAAGCCCATCCGCGTCAAGAAGAGCGAGGCGCGCCGCGTCGTTCCCGAGGCGCCTAAGCCGACAGATGCGCTCACAGAGGCGCCCGCCCCGCCCCCTCCGGCCAATCCCTTCCTTCAATCCGAGCAACAGGCGCCGCAGACTTTTGGCGGCGTCATGAAGGAGGTCAGCAGCTCACAACGGCAATTCGATCTCGTACGACTTATCTAACTACTGTTGATGGCATTCCAGAGCTTCTTGTGGGGCATGGGCATGGCTGTCGCGTTCTCCGTGGTTGGCATCATTTTCAGTAGCATGGAGGAGGTACTACATGTATACATCGCAAAGATCGTACAGTGCTGTGTGAGTGTTAACATCAAGACTCTTCTGTGGTTAGACATCATCCCCTGGCGAGTTCGAGGGCAGCTTTGTCGTGGCTCCTGCAGAAAAGGAAAGGCAGCAGCTGTAGAGTTCAGCCCATCGGTTCAAATTCAAGTTGCCTTTGACCAGCTCATCCGAACGATCCACTTTCTCCTTTCTTTAAAATGCCAATTCTAATCAGAAATGCTCGACGTCGTGCATACTCCAAGTGCTACATGTATATTACGGCCCCGCGCGATGTGGTCCAGCTTGTGCCTTTTTCTTCGCTGTGCTCTTCCGACGGAGCCCGCAGAGGCAAGCCATCACCTCACCACAGGAAGCACCACTACAATTTAGTCCCAATCGTCGTCCGAGTCCGAGTCTGCGTTCGAGTTCGAGTTCGTCTCCTCAAACTCCACGTGGATACGCCGCATCGCCATGGCGTTGGTGATGGCTTCGTTGATGGATCCTGGCTGCGTTAGTGCTTGTGGTGGAGGAGGAGGTTTCGCGGTGGGTAATGCAACGCCAGACGAGCTGCCGTCGCCCGAGTCCTCGGCATCGGTCTTCTTCAGCTGCGTACCCTGTCGAATAGCCGCCAGCAGATCCCCACGGCCACCTGCGAACGGGTTCGGGCGACCTGCTGCCACTGCTGGTTTTGGAGGTTCTGCCGCAGGAGGAGGCGGTGCAAAACTTGCTCTGGAGCTCGCTCGAGAGCTCAACCGCGAACGCGACCGACTTTTCTTGCCGCGCAGAGGATCATCGTGGATCGAACTGATGACGCTGCTTGACAGCTGGGACTTCTTCGGCTTCCTCCGTTGAGTTGATGAAGCAGATCCAGATTCACGCCGCTTGGGCTTTGGAGTATCGACGGACGTGTCTGAGTCTGACTCGGGATCGGAATCCAAGCCAAATAGACTCTTGGAGGAGTTTGGCTTAGCTGTCTGGGGCGGAGGACTCTCGCTTCGAGACGAAGCAGACATTACTACTGGGTCCTTCTTGGGCTGAGGTGCAGCTGGACTTCTCGGAGGCCGTCCATTCGCTGCGCTGGTAGTCGTATTTTGCCTGTTCGCGAGGGCGCGTGCAAAGGCACCGTCGATGTGGTATTCAAACTGAAAGCGCTCGCTTGGCAACACCCCAGATAAAGCCACTAGCTGCTGCAAGTACAGGCGGAACTCCTGTGCGCGTTTCTCCATATTCTCCGGTTTGGTGTTGTTGCGCAGGCGGTGTTTGGACGGGAACTTCGGTAATGAGGTCCCGGGGAAGGCCGCTGTCAACCGTGTGTGGATCTCTTCGAACTCTGAGTACGTAAAAGAAAAGCTGTGCTCCAAGTTCCCAAATTGGAGCGTAAACGTGAAGACGCCCACGGACTTTTTGCCTTCGGTGCGCAGTGCGGACGTCGTGAATAGCACAACAACACTGGGTCCAGCTCCGCCAGCTCCAACATTATTCGTAGGCACATTCGTTGGGCTTGTAGGCACAGCTTTGCGTGATTGAATGAAGAATGACGTTTCTAAACAAAATAAACGTACACGTTAGGAAAATTCCATAGAGACAAATCGATAAATGCTGGTGTACCGTTGTCGGAGTCCGAGTCACTTGATACGTCTCCACTGCTCAAAGATGGCACAGCAGCTGCCTTCTTCACTGGTGTTGGACGAGTATCCACGCTTAGATCACTGGAACGCATACTGGCTGAAGCACGAGAGGCGCCGTTGGTCGCTTTAGAGTTTCTTCCTCCCACACCAAATAACCCAGTGTCCGAATCATCATCGTCCTCGCTGCTACTGTCATCAAATAACCCCCTCCGACCTGAGTTCACCTTTGCCCTTGACTTGGAAGACACATCTGGTCCCATTGCTTTCTTTAAGATCTCCTTCCCTTCAGCACTGAGCTGAGAATCCCGTCTCCGATCACGCACTTTACCGTTGGCTGCTACCGGACTCACAGCGCTGCTGGCAACACTCATCTCCTCCACTGTGTCAGCTCGGTTCCGGCGAATTGCAGCAAGACTGGCAGCGAAAGCGTTGGCCATTGAGGGCTCCGAAGCCGGCGGAACGCTATTTCCATTCGATCGGCTGGCTTTCACCGTTGATTTCCTCTCTGGTGCAGCGTAGGACGCAGTCGTCACGGAGCTCATCGTTGATCCAAATGAGTCGCGCCGACGGCTCGTACGGGAAGCTCGAGACGCCGATTGTGGTCTTCCGCCTAAAATGGCGGCCAAATTGTCTTGAATTGTCTGTTTTCCCCTGTCAGCAGTCGAAGGGCGGCGACTGCTTTGCGAGAAAGAAGCACGAGATGCCATCGGATCTTCCTGTTGGTCAAAAGCAAACGAATCAAAGGACGCACTTCGTAAGCTGCTGCTGGATCGCGAAAGTCGAGATTCGCCGTCGTTGAAGCTTTGGTGGTCAAAGAGTGGGGGTGGCGGGGGCGGTGGGGGGATTCCCATCGAAGCTCTGGACACACGAGAGCTGCTCAAGGACCAGCGTGGAGGAGGTGGTGGAGGAGGAGGTGCATGTGCATTCCCCATGCCTCCATCATGTCTGGATCCAGTCACAGACGAAACAGACGAGAGTCGCGATGACATCGATGAACTGTCCGATACATCACTTCCTGAAGAGCCAAATCGCACTGGTACATCGTTGTGCACAACACCACCGATCTCGAAAACTGTTTCACAAGTCACCAACACACACATTAGTCCAATTTCTTTTTCGGTTCCAAGCTCAGCAGAAATAATAAAAAAAACTTACATTGCCCAGGTGGGGGAAGTTCCACTCGTATTTTCGCCTTCTGCTCCACCACTTTGGTATGCAGAGGCTGCACGTTCTCCGTCTTTCCCCCAGCCGCTTCCTCCAGTCGTCGTCGATACGCTGCCTTGTTTACTCTGCCCATAGTAGGCGCCTGTCGACGTTGCAGTCTCTGCTTCCTCTTCTCCAGCATCCTAGCTGTATCGTCATCCAAGGACCCAATATCGTTGATGCGTTCCAAGGGGGTCATGTTGCTGATCTCCTCTTCTCGTGCCAATAGCCGGTCCTGCTCTTCCTTGATCATACGCGCCTTCCTCTCCTTCCACTTGCGGATCTGCTCCTCTCTCTCCTGTTGCAGTCTTTTCTCCTCTTTTTTCACTCGACGTCGTTCCCTCCTCACCTCCTCCCCAGCTGCACTGTGAGGGTCCAGTACTGCTATAAAGCCTCGACACCATTTCTCCAGATCCACGCGGTTAAAAGCTGCCAGGTGCATTCGGGTCTTGGCATTGCGCTCCACTTTAAGTTCCAGTCCGTACGAGTCCACTTTCAGCAGACCGTCGCCGTCCCAGCCTGCGAAACCCTGTAGATAGGCCGAATCCACTTTATTACGCGTCTCGGGGTCGCTGGAGTCGAAGAACTCGAGCTTGCGGTTCATTGTGAGCACGACGTAGAGCTCCTTCAGGCCTTTATTACTGCTACTCGTCGGCTTCCAATTAGGAGGCTTAACGCCCTCATTACGTGGGGACAAGGCTCCATCGTGCTTACAGAGCAGGAACCCCTCCTGTACGACCCAGGACCCGCTGCCCATGGACGAACAAGCGTGTCGCTTTGGTCCGGGGGCGGAGCTTTTTGTATGGGGTTTCTGGGTATGAAGATGAAGACAGTCCCAAAGAAGAGGCCTCTGTCCAGATACAAGTGACTCCTTTTGACAAGGTGGAATAGAGATAGCAAGTGAATGGGCAAAGTGTGTAATGCGACAATACTCGGACACAAAGGGGGCATGCGACAACCGTATTTTTGGACCATGATGACGCGGGCGGAACTTATTAGCGCCAACGACTTGATCTTTAGACGCCACGCAGCAATGACTGCGCTTGGCTGAGCTCCTCGTACAGTGCCAGGAACTTGTCCTTGCTCATATTCACGTGGAGCTCGCGACTTGAGGCTGTTGACGCCACGTTGCATTCCACCGCCGGCTGGTCCAGCTTCAAGTTCAGGATCACTTTGGACGGGGCCTCCACCTTCCACTGGACTCCCTCGACCCCAGGGAACTGTGCGCAAGTAACCGAGTTTAGCGTAGCTCTGAATCAATGATAGTAACAGAGACGACAAACCTGGAAACGTTGAGCTCGCTGCTGGTCCTGGATGCGCACCCGGAGGTCCTCGTAGCTCTGGGCGATGGCCTCAGCAGCTGCTTGCTGCATTCCCAATTGCAGCAGCTCCTCGACGAGATCTGTGCGTTCGGTGTCGTATTTGGCAGCATGCGTCAAGATGAACCGCAGCACAGCAACCGCAGCCTGCAGTGAAGAAAAAACAACCATGTGGAAAGCACAATGTGAGCACAAGTCGAGAAAAAGGCACTGAAAACCTTCCAACTTTTGTTTCTTCAGCCTCTTCAAACAGCTTCTGCGCCTGATCCAGTTCCTATTGACACAGCTCCAGCATCACGACACACCCTTTGACTTTCAAGAGTAATTTCACTCACCTGTACTGCGATATCCGCCCCAATTGCTTCGCATACAGCAACGAGATCATTTGAAGTCTACAGATCCGGGTAGGTGTTAACATTTTTAATAAGCAATTCCACTTTTCCAGCGTCTCAATCGACCCAGCAAACGCACCAGCTTACTGTGCTCGCCCGAGAGCAGTGGTAGTTCAGCCAGCAGCCAGTCAGGCGGCTCCAAACCTCCGCAGAATCTGAATCTCTGCCCCACAGCAGCACGTAAGTCTCACCCTGTTGTCGAGCATTTTTGCAGCACGTACCATTTTCCTAGATTTGGTAAAAACAAATATGTTTAAACGGCGAAACAAAGTCGCTTCTGATTGGTGGATCTTAAAAGGCCGCAAAAAATGAAACCACGCGGAACAACTTGACAGTCTCATTGTGGCGCATGGGAGATGGCTGTGGCAGTGCAGTCTGCACCAGGACACCATAAGGGTGCAGCAGGTGATAGCAATGCAAGTGACTACGCGCTGCTCCTCGTGCAAGAGTGGCTGGTGGCTTGCAAGCTCGAGTCCACGGCGCGATGTCTCGTGGACGAATGCGAGCGAACCGAAAGGAATATTCCTTCGAGAATGGTATGGAGCCGAATGGTGGATAGCTTAAGCTTTGGGCCTCGAAGCCCAGCGACTGGAGCGAAGCGCAGCGGGGGCGACACTACAGTGCTTGAAGCGTTAATCCGGAGAGTCACTGAGCAGCACCAGAAAGATGTGGCACAAACACTTCGTAACCAGGCTATGGTTCCTCATCAGCAAGTCGTGGTTATGAGCAAGAAGAGGGAGTTGAGGTTCGTCACTAAGAGGTCCTTGCCAAGGTCACAGTCAGCGGCGCCCAGTAACAACGCACCTGACCGATCACTCGAGCTGTCAAACTCTTCACCGGCGCTGGGATTGCGACCAAAGTCTGCTATGGTTTGCAAAAGCTCATCTGGCTTCCTGTTAAAGGCTTCGAGCAGTGAGTTGATCAGCAGTAACGGCGTGAGATCGTCCGTGTCGAGTGGTGCAAACTCCTATCCTGTGACTAGCCAACGGCCTATTAGTGCAGCTAGCGTTCTCACCCCACACAGAGAATCGGCAGTACGAAACAAGTCTATAGCAATCGAAATCCCTTCAGTGCGCTCAAGTCGTGCTCTACATGGTGCTGCGGAAGCAATAGCGTCTGTAGCTGTGGATGCACCAGCCGCAAAGTCAGGTGCTCGCCACAACAGCTCAGCGGTGGGTTTACGTGCAAGCTTGCCGCACATTACGGAAGTTACTGGGCCTACAACCACAACGGGGCTCGATGGCAACTCAAAGGAGGACGGAGGTGATTCGGATGTGCCTTCTCAACCAGAGCCAAAGCTGTCTCTCGAGGAGATGAGTGAGGAACGGCTTATGGAGCAGTTTGGATCGATCTCGCGTTGTGCCATCAAGAAACTTCGTCGTGTGTTGGCAAAGTCGCATGCGTGTTCACAGGAATTCGAGAAGTCCCAGCGCACGGTGGACAAGATCAAAGCAAGAGCACAGCTTCGTCAGTTGCGACGTGTGTTGGCAGAGGAGCAAACGCCACTGTTGACGAGTACCATGGCGTCTCTCACGAGCGAGCCATGCTCCCTTTGTCTGTACGTGTTCCCAAAGACGAACCTGACGACGAAAGTATCCTACAAGAGTATAATGGACCTGCGGGCGTCGTGGGCTGTGGCTAATGGTGCAGCAACAGGCGCAGGCTCTACTAACGAAAACGATGAAGCAGGTCAAGAGGCGATGACCCATGCAAGAATGACTCATTTGTATGACGAAGCCCCAGTCTGCGTCTTTTGCTCTCAGCTTCTGCTCAATTTCCCTTCCTACCGGGTACGTTTATCGCGCTCCTGTGCTCGTTATCTCTTGATCTCACAGCATTTTGCATTAGCCTTCGTCAGCAGAACGTAGAGAGAAGCAAGCAAAGGACCGTCGCGAGATCCTGAAGAATCTAAAGGACCTCGAAGCCAAGGAACGTCACGACCTCGAAAAGTGCGACCCGCTGAACTACAACAGCTACGAGCTAAATAGCGATGGCGACAGCGACGTCGAGGAAGTCGTGGAAGTGAAAACGGACGGCCGACCGGAGGTGATTCGGAGGCGGCGGCAGACCATGCGCATTCCTGTGCAGCTCGGTGTAGTGTCCAAGCGGCTGCACTACGACAAACTGCGGAGTGACTCGCTACATATGCTCACGCTGAACGAGTGGCAGAAGATCATTCGCTGAACAACGGAAGTTCTGAGCGAAATGCACGACAGACGCAAGTTTTGTAATGAAATGAAACACAACGAGTTTTATAATAAATGGAGGCACTATAATACATGTACGTGTGCAAAGTGCAACATCTTGAGAACCGGAAGAGTTCGGTGTCGACGAACGAAAGTGGCTGCGTTTCAACAATGCGCAACAAACGTTCAGATCAGAATGGCTTCAGGAGTAAAATTTGGGCTCTGGAATGAGACTAAGCGATTTGCCAGGCAAATATGGCTGCGGAAATCTGTCTCGAACGATTTGGGCAAGGTACAAGCAGCAACTGAGTCCTACAGCCGTGTTTTGAGCACTGGTTTATATAATGGACATCGTACATGGACAATTGCCCATGAAAAAATCTCTTGTTGTAGTGCTCCGGTGGAACTTTCGGACGGGCTCACGACGCTGGAAGTTGCCGCTGCTGCATCTTGGGAATAGCAACGTGACCAGCTGTGACTTCGCTTTCCTTTACGTTTCGAACCCAAATGACCCCAAAACCAGTTCTCATGTCTCCATTTTTAACGCATTTGTAACCTTTTACGGCAGTTGTTTCCCACTTCGACCCGTTACTCACCGGAACGGCTGCATCAGTTTTTCTACAATGACCCATTTTCTGCTTCTGCGCTACTGCCACGCATAACCTCAAAAGTCCAGTCGACGCAAGAGCTACCCAGAGATGGTCGCCACCAGCAAGGAAGACAGCGCAGCCGTCAAGCCCAAACGCGCGGCCTTCGTCTCTCTCGGTGGTTTCCTCCCCAAGGTGCCCACGTACCGCAAGGCCAAGGAGCAACCAATTAGCACCGAAAACGAGGCCGAGGAGGAGCCTGTGCTGGATAATCAGGACGACGACCAGCCCGGAGACCTACCGGGGGTCCCTGGTGAGCGCCGCTCACTTGATGGTGTGGTGCCTGCTCCTTCCGCTGCGTCGGTGGCTGCGGCCGCTATCCGCCGTCGCGGTATGTCCATCGAGCAGACGGCCACGTCGCTTTACCGGCGCATGAGTGTGCGTCAGAACTCGGCTCCTGAACCGGTGGACACAACGAAGACGTCGCTTACAGGCAGCACCGGCAGTTCCCCGTCGCCGCAGTCGGACGTGGCGTTCATAGTGAAACGTGGCATGTGTGTGGCCACGACTTTTGGCACGGGGAACGTGCTGGACGTGCGAAATGAAGACGGCTTCGTTGTGGTGCAGCTCGCGCCCAAAGGCATTGCGTACCTGCGTGAGGACACCATTATCAGGGAGATTAAGAGCGTGGTGGGCGAGCGAGTGAAGACCCGCTGGGGTATGGCCACTGTCGAGCAGTACTACGTCGAGGAGGACATGTACAGCATCGCTCTGGACTGGCGTTGGGACGACGAGCACGTTTGGCGCATGAAGGCCACCACCAAGAAGTTCGAGAAGATTCACCCGCGGGGAACGCTCATTCAGAACACGAAGAACCGCTTGTTCGAGGGCTACAGCTCACTGCGGGAAAGCGTCGGCTCCAAGCTCAACACCAAGAGGTAGATGTCCATTGCTGTGCTGCTGCCTATTGGGATTATATATTGCTAGAGAGACCGTTTCCGGATGGGTTTCTCATGATGTTTCGTTTGTTGTGTGTGTGTGTGTGTGTCTTTTCGCCTCATTTTTGGCAAAACAGTGTTGCAGTGAACACCAAGCATGACGCGGTGGAGCAACCGGATCTGGGCAAGGCGCAGACGCCTTTCGGTGTTTGCACGGTGCTGGAGGTGCGCCCGGACAAGTTCTTCGTGGTCAAGACTTCATGCGGCGCCACGGCCTACGTGAATGCGGACTCAGTGCGTATGTTGGGTCGACGGACGCACTTCGAGAACGGAGACCGTGTCGACACGCCCTACGGACCGGGCCACATCGTGCACTTTCGTGAAGAGGACGAGACGTACGCGGTGGAGCTGGAGGCGTCGTCGCTTGCAGGCCAAGCGCCGTTGCTGTTTATTAGCGACGTGCAGGCTGAAACACTCCTGACCCACGCGCCAGCGACTGTCAACATGCGCCTGTCCTCGATTCTGAACATCACGCGCACGTCGATGATGAACGCCGGTGAGAGGATGCGTAGCGCCTCTGTTGCTGCTGGAAGCCTCCCTACGCTTCCAGCCAACCTACCTGCGCTTCCGGGTGGTCTGCCGACGCTTTCGAGCGTGAAGGCCAGGGTTTCCACTATGGCTACCATCAAGATGACACCAAGGGCAAAATTCCACAAGGAGGAGCGCGTGCTGACCACGTTCGGATCTGGTTTTATTGTGGAGGCCCGTCCGCAGGACAAGATTTACCACGTGTATCTACGCCGGCTCAAAATCTCGGGTTACTTCCACGAGGCAAGTCTTGCTCCGTTCCCGTACGAACGCGTCACGCACTTTGTGGTGGATGGCCGCACGGTTCCAGCGCCGCCTATTCCTAAGAATGCGAGTGAGTACAAGCGCCGCGCTGTAATTACGGCGGCAATTAAGTCGGCTCGAGAAGGCAAGTACCTTGAGCCGACGGTGCCTGCTAAGCCCGAGGAGCCCAAGGAGGAGAAACCCGAGCCACCTATTGACGCCATGGCCGCGGTGGAAGCCGCTGTCGCTGTGGATATCGCTGCTGCCGCCGCCACTGCCACTGCTGCGGCTTTTCCTGCACCGGTGCCGGTTGCGGAGTAATGCGTCAAGGCCTCCAAGATCCAAGCAAACACACAAAAAGTAATCAGCCAAAACGCAACGTGGAGCGGCTCCGTCCGCCGCCGTCTTGCGGCCCGCGAGTTGCGGGCATTCGTCGCAGTAGCTTCAGTCCACCATCGAGTTTGTATAATGGAGCCGCGTTCAGTTTTCAGTCTGTTTTCGCATGATGTTTTTTTTTCACTACATGTGTTAATTTTATCATTCTTTCGCGAGCAAGCGGTGCTGCTCCTTGATCATGTTATTTTGCTTGGAGCTGATGCCGATGTAGCGTGTAGTCGGAACGGACTCATCGCGAGGCTGGCCGGTCTTCTTCTTGCGGTTGTCTGGACTGGAGAAGATTTTCAGTGACGGCTGGGTGAGGTGTTGTGCTGCGACGGCGTTTTGCTGGCCTGAAGATACCGAAGGCGACTTTCGCATCCGCACAGCCTCCTTGTACTGCTTTCTCCAGAACACGTCGCCAGTCTCTTTGCGGTGTTTGTACGTGCTTTCGATGTCGAACCGCTCGTCGTGAGGGACGTCGATGACACCTGAACACCCGAGCAAAGCTGCAGTAGCTGACGCTGTCATGGGCGTACGAATTCCTGCGTTCGCTTGGGAGTATTGAACTGCCGTTGCAGCATTTCGAGTGCTGCGTGTGATCGTATTCGTCGAACTCGGTGCAGGGGGAGGATTCACCTTCCACGCTACTTGGGGCACTCGGCCGCCTACAGTATCCAAGTGAAGCGACCGCAGTTCGGCAATCAGCGCGTCAGCTTTCTCCAATTCCACTCGGTGCTCGTTGCGCTGCTGCAGCGCTTCGACCAGCGCCATATCCTTCACTTCCAATAGCTTCTTCAGTTCATTCAACTCGGCTGCGTGTGTACAGCCACAGTAGGATCTCTCGTTCCTGCCACCTCGATCATTCTGCTTCTTTGCCGGGAGCTCGCCATTTTGCTCCAGCAGCGCGTATTGTTGCAGTCTCTGGTAAGCCGATGCCAGCTCCTCCTGCTGTCGAGCAAAGTCTTGCGTGAGCTGCTCAATGGCCGCCGCCATCCCGAGCACTTGGTGGTGCGCATCCAGCTCGTCTTCATCTATCGGCGGCACCGCGTCGAAGTCATCAACATCCAGATCCTCCTCGTCGTATTGCTGCCGAGCCATATCGAACTGCTACTGACCGCTGAATGGGCAGACTGGAGTCGACAAGGGCATGAGGATGAGGTGTTTATAGTTCACTAATAATACACAGGCAAACGAGCGTTAGCACATTTGATGCTCGTCATATAGAAATCAATCGCCTATAGCCGCTTTGCATTTCTTGGCAAACGCCATGAATGACAACAAGTCACTGTTGAGGCTGTAAGATATTTCACTGACATGTACATCATTTGAGGCAACTTTCCTCCAGGTTGAAGTGGTGCCTTTGCCCAATCACGATAAACTATGACAGAAGAGAGATTTAAAACCTTTCTTCTGTCATACATAGATAGTGCTTGTCTCTGTTGCATGGTTTTCAAAAGAAAGTGAATACTTTTCACTTTCAAAGAACATTTCAAGCGTTCACCACCATGTCGACTACTGCTGCCCCCGAATGGCCCGCTATCGCAGAGGACCACCCCATCAACCAACTGCTCAAGGCACTGCCGTCGCTCATCGAGGCCGCCGGTGGCTACAAGGAAGTGTACGGCGTGACGCTGGACCCTAGCGGCCCGTTCACCACCAAGCTGATCCTGCAGAAATTCCTTCGTGCCAACGCTGACGACGTGGAAAAGGCCAAGACGCAGCTGGGCGAGACGCTCACGTGGCGCAGCAGCTTCAAGCCGCTGGAGACGCTGGACGAGAAGTTCTCGAAGGAGGTCTTCGGCGGCTTGGGATACGTGATCGAGATCGAGGGCGTGCCCGACAGTGAGAACAAGAAGGACGTGGTGACGTTCAACATCTACGGGGCGGTGAAGGACAACAAGAAGACGTTCGGCGACCTTGACCAGTGCGTATTGTTGTCGGTGCTTTAATATGCGGTGGAGGTAGCTGGGGTGTAGTTGTTCTGCTGACTTTGGTATTCTGTGGTGGGGACTCATTGCAGATTTCTACGCTGGCGAGTGGCGCTCATGGAGAAGGGTATCCAGAAGCTTAAGCTGAGCGAAGCTACTGTGCCTATCCCCGACTACGGGAAGGGCCGTGACCCGTACCAGGGCATCCAGATTCACGACTACCTCAACATCTCGTTCTTGCGTCAGGACCCGGACGTCAAGGCCGCCTCGCGAAAGACGATCGATGTGTTCTCCAAGGTGTACCCGGAGATGTTGTGCCGCAAGTTCTTCGTCAATGTGCCCATGGTCATGGGCTGGGTGTTCGCGGCTTTCAAGCTCATCCTGTCGGCCGAGACCATTCGCAAGTTCACGGTGCTGAGCTACGGCGAGGAGCTCCATACCGAACTGGGAGACGGCATACCCGAGATCTACGGCGGCAAGGCTGCTCCACTTGATGCTATCGGCGAGCAGACGCTGTACGCGGAAACGGGCTAAGAACTGTTTCCAGTTGAGACTTGTCGTTCTGGCATGGCGTTCTGACAATTCTGTGGGCAAATTCGGCAAACCGACGAGTCTCCAGTTCCTACATGTATGTCCTTATTGCAAGCAAAGGTCCTTAAAAACCTGAGCTTTGTGTGTCGTGCACTTTCAGTGCATGCTCTTCAAATGCGATTCAATATATCTATACAGTTTAAGAACATTTGTGTATGTTACACCACGAAATGATCGACTGACTCGTCCATTCTGGATTAGCGTTAGCGTATCGCTAGCTGTTCGCTGCGACGCCTCTCCCCTCCGCCATGGGTCTTCTGCGTTCCCTGGTGACTGCAGCTGCGTCTGCACTGCTGCTCGGAGTTGGTGCTCCTTCAGTGACTGCTGGATCGACGGGTGTGACCCAGCAGCATCGCGTCAACTTGCGCGTGTTCTTCCGCGCGTTCTGGTTCGTGTCCAAAGCCTTTGCGCTGTATTTTGTTGCATTGACCACTTAACAATCACTCTGAAATTGTATTGTACAGCCCAGCGTGCCAATGGTTCGTTGGTGACCCGCTACTGGAGCTCGTGCGCACCGAGGAATACCGAAACATCATCGACTTGACGTAAGAGCATCAGCAATGCTGTTAAAGGGTTAATTGCTAATTTGGTTATATTGGCTTCAGTCTTGTCCCTGCTGCAGGGATGCAGGAAAAGCAGGACGGGACGATTACGTGTGAGGCAGGTCCGCTGGAGTGCACAGGTCATCGCTGGCAGGTTTGCGTGCTGGACAAGGACCGAGATGATGTGGTCAAGTATCTCGGCACAATTGCGGTCGGTAGCTGGTGTTCATGAGGATTACTGTAGATTAGAGTGAATTGGAAGTGATGCTTGTTGCTGTGGTTTGCTATCATACAGTGCATAGAAGGAGACGAGTCTGGGCAGGTGGGCGACTGGAATACGAAGATCAAAAACTGTTTGACCGACGAAGAGCGCGTGGTGGTGAAGGAGTGTTTTGATAATCGTAGCAAGGATCTGCTGGTGAAAGTATGTGGACGGAGAATACGGTCTTTATTGGTGAAAGATACGATGGTCTTACGTTTGTTGTGAATATTTTGCTCTTGTTAGATGATCCGTGACGAGCGATCAGGAAGTGTCCCCTGGATGCCATACGTACGATTTGGGCTATGGTTTATATTCTTTTTTAGAGACGGTATCTGATATTGGTTTGGATTGGTCTTGTACAGACGATTGTGAACCAAAAAGTGCTCGGGTCGGCAACGGAAGGTGTCCCACTCAACATGCTTAAGACAAGCATCTGCTCAGCATACACAGGACCCAAGAGCTTCTATCCTACTGAATGTGTAAAGCTCGCTGGCGAGCAGAAGGAATTTGCCCCTGAAGAGGCAATGGCTGTCAAGCCTCTGGTGGCCGCCGGACAGAACTCCCAAGCTGCGGTTGCCCCTGCGAACGGAGCTGTTACCACGGGAGTTCAGGCCCCTGCTAATGAAGATGCTGCTGAAGGTGGTGATGGTGATATCGTGGTGGATATGAAGGAAGAAGTGGCAACCCCTGCACCTGCTAATGTGCCTACCACAGCTGCTGTAGCAGGCAAGGTACAGCTAGAAATGTACTGGCGAGCATTCTGGTACGTACTTCCTTGTTGTATATTTTGCTATTGCCATACTTACCAACTGCTGGTGTGATTGTACAGCCCCGGTTGCATGTCGTTCATCACGCGGCCTCTGCTTTCGCTCATCCGAAACAAAGAGTACGACTGCACGCGAATGTGGCGTCATATATTATACATGCATTCGAAAAACTCTGTTGACTGACTCGTTATCTTTACCAGATTCCAGGAGATCATCGACTTTCACCCGGTACCCGCTGCTGGCACCTCTTTTGACGCAAAGGGCAACTTTGTATGCACTGCTGGTATGGTGGAATGCCTGGGACACAAGTGGCTAAGCTGCGCGGTTGAAGAATTTCACCAAATCGGAGAGTTGGTGGAGCGTGTTGCTGTGAGTTACCACGATGCAGATGTCACTCTCTGTTGTTGCTAACCGCCTGTGTCTTGTTGAAATTTATAAGTGCATGGAAAGCAAAGACAACAAGGGTATGACGTGGAGCTTTATCATCAACCGCTGCTTTGAAGGGGAAGCGCACACGAAGATGAAAACGTGTTACGACACGAAGAGTGATGATCTTCTTCGAAAGGTTTGTATGAGCAATGTCTATTTTATTGTTGCTTTGATGCCACAAGACTAATGTTACATTTGCCATCGACTTATGCGACTTGATGCAGAATGTAGCCAAGAGACAATCTCTACGTGTTCCCTGGGTCCCCTACGTAAGCAAGCTTATTTGTTCACGTTTTCTGCTATCGAAAGTTTTACCTATTAACGTGAGAACTTCGATGTTGTACAGGTAATTCTCAATGGCACGCCTCTAGGTGACGCTAGCCATGGTATTGGTCTGAAGCAGCTTATGGATGCCGTGTGCAAGGCCTACTCGGGACCGAAGAATGTACGTTGTGGTTACTGTATCGATCTATTTACTTGAAAGACTAACAGTAATTCCCTATCGACAGTTGTGGCCTACAGCTTGTCAGCCCAAGCACCTTCGTGATGAAGCAGAAACCAAAGCCCCAGCTGAAGATGACGTGGTCAAACCGTGCGCTCCTAAGAAGAAGGATACCGGCAACACAGGCAACGAGTACGATGACCCTCCGAGTATTGGCAAACCACTACCTGTTGAACCGGAGGCCAAAACGGTCACGGAATTTGAAGCGAAGGTCATTGGAGGGAAGCAGGCCGATGACGAGGAAACGTCAAGTGCTACCATGACCGCGGTCGTTTTGCCGGGTGTGTGCTTCGTGGGCCTTGTTGTCGTTGCGCTGCGATTAACGCGCGATCACAAGAAGGATGCGTGAAAGACAGGAGGAAATAAGCACACGTAAGCACTGTCAGGTGCTCCAAATACTTCCGAGGATTATCTACAGTAGCTCCATCCGTCAAGGCTTTCCCACAAAGTTTTGCGTTCATTTTTTAGTGTCCGTGTTTTTCATGAACCTAAGTGCAGACTGCGCAATACAAAAACGAGTAAAGTAGCCCACAAAACTATGTGCAGTCAGCTAAACACCTTCCATATCATCACTGTCCTTGCTGTAGCTCTTTTGCTTCTTCTCGGGTGAACGGGGATTCTCTTCATCCGAATCCGATTCAATTTCAGGGTTGATGTCTTCGTCCGAGGACGATCCGTGGGTGTTACGAGTCATCTCGATCCCCGGGCTCTCCGTCATCGGCAACTGTACGCCATCAATAAGCAACGATTGTTAAGTGTTGTAGCACCTCGCCAGTTGAGGTTAATTCAAAAACATACCTGCATGGAGTACGCGAACTGCGAGCTGTTTTGTGTCGGTCTCCAAATGAAGGTCATGGCAGCCGAAACCGTGAAGTTAAGCACAGGCCACGCCACAAGCTGCATCCATTCCCACTCAACGTCCCACTCGAACACACCAAGCCGACTGCAGACGGCCACAATCGTGAGAACTGTGAAGAACAAGATAAACGCGACGAGCGACCAAGCCAGCCAGCGGTACATGCTGAGCTTGGCGAACTGCTTCTGATCCCGGAGATCACGAAGAATACGCTCCATGGAGTACTGGATCCACATGATGAACGCGAGGTTGCACAGTAGCTGGATGAACGACCAGGCCGTCGGTTTTTCGCGGAATTCTGCACCACTCGAAGTTCCGCGCGTTACCTCATCAGCGATGCCTGAGACGAAATAAGCCAGCGACAGGAAGGCAATCACGCTAACCTCGACGCGGCTGAGGTGGCTTCTAACGATACCGTAGCCAAGGCACACGACCAGCAGAATAATTCGGGCAAGCGTGCGCACAAAAGTCTGCAATTGGGTCACAAATAACAAGAATCAGTCAATGCTGTCAGCCATCTTACGTCAATGCACATCTCCCAACTTACATCCAAGATGACGGCAATGAGGAATGTTGTAGGATAGGGGCAGCACACGGGCTCTCCTGTCTTGTTCATGCGGTAGAATGCATAGAACCAAACAGCTGCCGCCGCTGTTCCCATGACTAGAATCAGCAAAATGCCCCAATGCAGTGACAAGAGTTGACGGCGGTATCGGATCAACAGGAACACGAAGAACACGTCCAGCACCAGGTATCCAATCGTCAAGAAGGCGCTAAACGGTAGCATACCATACAGCACTGCAGGCAGTAGTCCGTAAGGGTTGCGCACCTCCATGGACCCTGTAAACGTCAGCGTCTCCGTGGCAGCACCCTCGTCGTCCGCACAAACAAACACCTGCGTATCTGTCCAGCCACTAGAGTTCACGAAGTGCGATACGTTGGCGCTTACGCTTGGCGTAGAATCATTGGCCACAGGAAACACGAAGCGCTGGATGTCTGACATACCGTCAAACTTCATTCCTTCCACGTCAGAGCAGGCCAAAAGCTCAATCTTGTCTGCCACAGACTCGAAGTTTTCGTAGGTGTCCACGTGGTAGAAGAAGACCACGAGTCTCCAGCCCGCCATGTCCTGCGTCACATTCACACCGCTAATATCGATCTGTACAATACCCCAGAAGTTAAACATCTTTTCTACCAATTGTAATATCCAGCCCATGCACGTACAGTGACTGACGAATTGCCTGTGCGTGCGAGGATCGGTCCCTGGTCTGTAGCGAACAGCTTCTCCGCGCGCTGGAAGGGCGGCACCCAGTAGCTGCTCTCCACGGGGTAGATGGAGGCGGCCACGCACTGTAGCGCCAGCGCCAGCAGCAGCAGCAACGACACGAGCGACGGCATCTTCGGTCTTCTCGGTTCTGAGCGAAATGTCGTCTGAAGTGTTAGACAGTGCTAACCTGGGTCTGTGATTGGTCAGAAACATCTAAATTTACACAATTTGAACAAAATTTAGATTTTGTGAGGACGATGTGGCAGTTGATGACCATCACTCCATTCCGCATCCACGAGGACGAAGATGGCGATGGCGCTTGGAGCGCTAACGCCGCGAGTTCCCGCCGGTTTCTCGAGATGTAGACGGCGTCCCTGTGTGCTCCTGTTCGTGGTGGTTCTGATGCTGTTTCGTAGTGATATGCTGGTATCCTGCTCGATTCACGAGGTGCATGAGAAGGTCACGGGTTGCAAGGTCACAGAGAGGATGTTCGCAGATGGCCAGGGGGTCTGGAAAGCTTCTGGTCGATCCATTATTCACGTGAACGCGACATTACGACCACTGGAAGACCACGAGGTGCAAGATACGATCACAGTGCGCAGATTGAGCGACTACTTCGACTTTGGCGTCGTGCTGGCCACCTACTCGGCGGACGCAGCGCTTGCTGTCGGATTCGACGACCGCCAGGCTTGTAGCTGGAACTATACCAATGACAGCAATGTAGAGGGCGCACTAGAAGGAGAATTCTACTTGATGGAGAGCGGCCAGACGCTGCAAGTGAACACGACATTTTACCCGAGAGAAGGAGGACTGCAGACAGCGCTGCTTGTACCTTGTTGGAAGCAGAAGAGCGCAGCTTTCGGATATCCTGTGAGCGCGGATGAATTTGTGGCGTATCCCATGGTGGATCCACTGGTGCATGTAGATGCGGAAATCGCGTTTAAAAATCCGTATGGATATCTCCCTGGACTGCTCTACGGACTGTTCCCGTTCAAGTGAGTTTTTAGCGCTTTGGATGTATTAAAGTTGAAGAGGATGTGGCTAATTGTTGGTGCTGTGCATTGCACTGTAGCGGAGTTTTGTCGTTGATGTATGGCGCACTGGACGTCTACTTCCTGTTTTTGATGAACCGTCATCGTCGAAGTGTCGTTGGTACGCACTACTTTCTGCTTGTGGTACTGCTGCTTGCTTCAGGTAGGTTTCCCCCCTGTGTTTTAATATTGTGGATTTGATGAGTAGAACAAGGTGGTTAACGTTTGACACGCAGGCGAATCGGTGGCGTGGTTTGTTACGTATAAGCTGCTAAATGACTCTGGTGTGCCTGTATGCTGCCCCTACCCGGACTCGGTGCTGTTTTCCACACTGGTGAAGGTGATGGCGGGTATGGTAGCACGCATTGCTACAACGCTAGTGAGCCTGGGTTACGGTATTGTGCGAATGCAGATTTCCTGGCCAGAAGTTTTTGTTGTTTCTGGACTGGGTGTGTGCTACTTTATCGCCGTCGGGGCGCTGGAGGTGAGCCATCTTGCAAATCAGTCAGACGGCGACGTGCGGCCTCCTGCAGTCTGGGAGGCACTTGTCATTATGACGAACGCTTGCTTCGGAGGGTGGATTTTTCTATCACTCGAGTTAACGCGCAAGAACCTTTGCGCTTTCGGTCAGGTGAGTACATTGTGACCAACTATTTGCATATCGGAGATATCGTCTGACATGTGCACAACGCACAACACGACCATTGACCATTGGGCGACTACAGACAGCAAAATTGCAAGTGTATACGTCCCTGAATCGGATCCTCGCTGCTTATGTGGTGATTTCTTTTCTCTTAATGGCATTTGAAGGTGCTGTGTAAGTATTCCTTCCGGTTCTTGAAAGCTGTTACTTCGAGGTATTGGTTGACGAGGTATTGGTTGACTAACCTGAATCTATGAATTTGTGGATCAACAGTTATTCCGGCGCGATCTGGTTGCCGTGGACATATACATGGATCGTGTGGGGTGCTACTCGTTTGCTGTTTTTCGGAGTTTTGTTGGTTACAGTATATCTGTGGCGGCCCAAGCAGCATGATCTTCTTTACGCACGGATGGACCAGCTTCCTAGTCGTGAGCCAAATACCCCGGGCTCAATTGCCCGGGGTATCGAGCTGAACCAACGGGTGGTTTCGGCAGCCGACGATGAAAACTCCCCACCTTCAAAATCTTCTCCAGCTACAACTCCAAGCAGCGATGCCTCCAAGATTGAATCTCTGTAGAACACCACAAGATCGAAAACGAAGCCAGAAAAGAGGAATGTCAAGACTAAGTATTAGTGGTGAGCCGAGGAAATGTATGTTCACGCGCGAAGTCAGCAGTAATAATTATGAAGCTCCATGAACTTGCAAACTGAATTCAACCATGCAATGAAGCGAAGCAAGGGAAGCGTGACCATGAAGGCATATCTACTGGAAATCGAGGCAAAACTGCTCAATTACCCGTCACGGCGCCGAATTCCCTATATATAGGCTGAGTGCACTATTGTTTGAGCAACAACGCATTATTATCAGCGATAAGAACACCAAGAAAAGCGAGGACAGCAATACCAACGCTGAAGCTGCTGGGTTGTGTTGAAGCCAAGGATATAAGTAGACAAGGCTAGTTGGTGTTGAGAGTGTTAGTACTGGACCTTCTAGCGAGGACGAGAGCTCCTGTCAGCCGTTGACCACTGCACAACGAAGTCAGCCGGCATATGCTCCTTGCTCCCCTGAACTTGAAAGCTTTCTGCGATTAACCTTCAACTCGATTCGAGACCCAATAGCAAAACACACATACCGCTCACTGCTGACAAAGTCGTTAGACCCCCCGTTGGATGGGAAGGGGATTCATGCGCCAATCCGTACACCCGATGGATGCGAACGCAGATGGCGAGAACAGGCACAAGATCGGCGTGGAAGACGATGAATGGCAGGACGTGGCAACCGAAAACTCATCTGAAGGTGTTCAACCGGAGACGACAGATCGCAGCTCAACAGGTTATCGAGGAGGGCCGTCATTCAGCCTTGATCCAACGACAGCCCCAGATTTCATGGCTCAAGACGACAGTGATGGAGGTAACACCCTCAGGATGAACGGCACATCAGCTGCCAACAACCACGAGCTTGATGAAGACGACCTCGATGGCGCAGCAGTAGTTCTTCCACCACCTCAAGGTGGAGGTGGAAGAAACGACTTTAATGTCGCCAAAACCGGCAGGCTGCTCACGTTCGCGGACGAGACTGGTGGAAATCTGGTCGAAATGAGCTATTCCCATCGAACACACTACAGCAAACAGGCCGGTCTCGGCACGGTGCAAGGTGTTCCCAAAGGCGGTTGTTGTGTCATTCAATAGTTCCACACCTCGAAGCTTAGACCACGTCGCAATTCTGGAGACGAGAGTTGAGTGTCGAACGTGTTTCAGAACCCAGACATTCCAACCCAGTGTTGCGACTGTAGTGATTCCTCGTTGACGTCGATCACCGCCGCCACCAACTCCACCCCGGTAGTAATTTTAAGCGCTGTCTGCAGCCATCGTATCATTAGGTAGACGACACGCTCTGCCTTTCGGTCCCAAAATGCATTGTAACTTACTTCTATCACCTCGTCACCCTCTTTTCATTGACGTATCTGCAATCACCACATACCCATGAAAACCTCTAAGCAGAGACGCACCATTTCAGCCTATCGAAAATTCGGGAAGAGGCAAACAGAACAGCACAAGGGGGTAGATCAAGCAAACGTGTGAGTTTCTTGACTAGTTACACTTCCCAGCATGACCTTCTTGTTCCCCAAAATACTCTCAGCGGAATGACGACAACGAGCCAAGCGCGGCAAGCAGCTGCAGCCCAAGCTCGTGCCAGATTCGAAGTCGCCGTAGCGACCAAGTCCTTAGCACTCTACTTGTTGGCCTTGGCGGCCTTGTGGCGAGCGATACGACGGCCGACACCGCGGACCTTCTTGCCACGGTTCTTGGCCTCCTTAATCTGCTTGCGCGACGTCTCAACCTTCTCGACCAGACCCTGGCGAACCAGACGGTACTTCGGCTCGAAGCGCTTGGCGTCGTTCACCGTGTCGTACACGAGACCGAAGCCCGAGGACTTGCCTCCGCCGAACTGCGTGCGGAAGCCGTACAGGAAGACCGTGTTGGCGTCCTTCACCTTGTACATCTGTAGGTGGAAGGTAATACAACCAAGGTCAGCGATCCTCCATCAATCTGTATCTGTGTGTCGTCTATCCAGCCAGCCAGCAGCGCTCTCTGAAGCTCTGAGCTTGCCCGAATGGCGGTGTATTCGTCTCTGAAAGTCTCTGAGCGCTGAATAAATCTGTTCCTGTCCTCCCGGTGGGCTGCTGACTGGCTGGTTGTGTGGACAATCAAGTGGAAAAAGTGTCGTACCTTGGAGATCTTCTCCTGAAGCTCAGCCTTGGGCACGTTAGGGCGGCCAGGGTGGATCACCTCCACCACCTGAATCGAACGCAGAGAGCAAAAAGCGCAATCGGTCAGTTTGGCTGCAGTGGCAGAAGTAGTCAGAACGAGGTGGGACGCACCATTTGGCGGCGAGCCAGGAGGCTGTTGCGGAGGAACTTGCGCGTGCGCACCGTGACGGGGACCTTGTCAGCCATGCTTGTTGTCTTTGACTTAGTAACGAGAAGTTCTGCGGGGAATGGAGTGAGCTGCTGGCGGGCGGCTCGAGCGAGGCGAAGACCTCCAGAGCCAACCAATCCGCCGCTCTGCGCGCGGGCCAATCATCGATCGAAGCCTACCCCTCTACCAAACACATATATACTCTGTCAGGAAAATATTTTATCGCAGTTCATTTAACAGCATTTTCAAGGTCAGGATCTGATAGAAATTGAACAATTATTGAAATACACAGGTCAATAGTTGAGCTTTCATTCGGAACAGTGACGCGTCACTAAAGATTTGGCTAATGTGTGTGGTACACAATACCATTAAGATGAACACCTTCGTCAAGTCAAATGCAGCGCGACGCCATCGGATTTCGCTCGTCTAAATTCCCCGCTATACACAGCCAAAGCCTCGCCACTATAGCTATCAGTATGCGGCCACTTACGCCTCAGCCTCGGCCTTGCCCTTGATCTTCTGAGCACGAGCCTCGGCCTTCTTGGCCGCGTTCTCGGCGAGACGCTCCTCCTCGGCCTGCGCCTGCTTGTGCAGGTCGTCCAGGATCGACTGCTTGTAGTCCTCGAACGTGCCGTCGTACACCACCACGTCCTGGTCGCCGCACACCCACAGCACACACTCCGTCGACTCGATCAGACGCGCGTCGTGCGTCACGATCACCACGCCGCCCTCGAAGTCGCGGATGGCGTCGCACAGCGCGTCGATGGACTCGATATCCAAGTTGTTCGTCGGCTCATCCAGAATCAGAATGTGCGGGCGCATGAGGATCAGCTCGGCGATCACCACACGCGCCTTCTGACCGCCGGACAGCAGGCGGTTCTTGATCTCGTGCGCGTGGCCCTCGAGCCCCACCTTGCCGAGCAAGTTACGCACCTGCTGGTACGTCTGGTCCTGGAACAGACGACGCAGGTACTCCACGGGGGTCTCGCCCATAGGCAGCTTGTCCACGAAGTGCTGGCTGTAGATACCCAGACGTACACGCGGGTTGCGCCGCACCTCGCCTTCCACGACAGTCACCTCGCCCGTGATCATCTTGAGTAGCGTACTCTTACCCACACCGTTGGGGCCCACGATACACACGCGCGACGTCGTGTCGATACCGAAGTCCGAGTTCTTGAACAAATACGGACCGTCGCCGTAGCGGAAGCTGGCCTCGCGCACCTCGAGAATGGGCGGAGACACAACAGTCGTCTCCGGGAAGCTGAACTGCACGATGTACTCCTTCGGCCGCTCCAAAAGGTCCATCGGAGCTGAGGCTTCTGCCGCGTCCTCGGGCATAAGAGATTTCTTCTTGGACGCACGAGCACCAGGCTCGCGTTTCTTCTTCACAATCTCAGTGGCCTTTTTGGACGATTTACCGGACGCCTTGAGGTTACGAAGCTGCTTCTGCTGCTTCTCCCAAGCCTTCTCCATCTGCTTACGCTTTTGTTTCTCCATCTCACGGAACATGTCGTAGTTGCCCTTGTAGTTCACGATCTTCTTGTTCTCCAGGTGCAGCACCTCCGAGCACACGCTGTTGAGGAAGTCGGCGTCGTGGGACACCACGAGCAGCGTCTTCTTCCACTTCTGCAGGTAATCGTCCAGCCAAATGACGGCGTTCAGGTCGAGATGGTTCGTCGGCTCATCGAGCATCAGCAACGTCGGCTCCACGTACAGGGCCTTGGCCAGCGAGATACGCATACGCCAACCACCAGAGAAGTCCTTGGTGACCTTCTCCTGCATGGCCGAGTCGAAACCCAAACCGAAAAGGATACGACGAGCGCGTGCTTCGGCAGCCGACGCGTTCATAGTCGACAGCAGCTCGTACACCTCGTTTAGTCGGTCGTCGAGAGCCGAGTCCTGTTTGGTCTCCAGCTCGGCAAGCAGGTGCTTCTCCTCCTCGAGTAGCGCCCATCGCTCAGCGTCAGCCTTCAGCACGGCGTCCACGGCGCGCGTGTCATCGGCCACGACCTCCTGCTCCACGTACAGGCAGTCGATCTTGGGCGGAATCTTCAGCTCACCCAGCGCGATCATCTTCAGGATCGTGGTCTTACCCTGACCATTTGGTCCCACCAGGCCGTACTTGCCTCCAGCGTTAATGTGCAGCGACGCGTTGTCGTAAAGCAGCTTGTTGTGCGCGTTGATGCTGAAGTTGTCGATGTGGATGTCCGTGGCGTTCTCCCAGTTCGAGTCCTCCGTAACCGCCTGCTGTGAGACAGAGAATTGCGCGCCGTCCATGGGGTTGGCGGCGCGGTGGTACTCCTCTTCACGCTCCTGGCGCTCCTGCTCCTCCTTGAGGCGCTTACGCTCCTTGTTACTGAGACGCTTTCCCTCCTTGTCCTTCTTGTGCTTCTTCTCCTTCTTGGGCTTCTTCTCTCCATCGTCCTCTTCTTCCTCATCGTCATCATTGGTCTCAAAAGGGAGTTTGGATTTCTTTTTCTTCTTTTTCTTCTTGTCCTTGTCGTCCTCCTCCGGTTGGTCCACGGGGTCGAAAAAGAGGTCGGTGGAGATCATTTTCTTTTTCGACTTCTTCTTGTCCTTCTTGTCCTTCTTCTTCTCCACCACCGGCTCAGGCTTCTCTTCCTCTTCAGCCTCTTCTTCTTCCTCTTCTTCCTCCTCCTGCTCCTCTTCACTCTCCTCCACCTGGTGCTTCTTCTTTTTGTCTTTCTTCTTGCTCATAGAAGCAGCCACCTGTGCGTATTCGTCCTCCTCTTCTTCTTCCTCTTCAGCCTCTTCCTCACTGTCGCTGTCGTCCATCAGAGCCGCAAAATTCACCGCAGCTTTCTTCTTGTTCTTTTTATTCTTCTTCTTGCTCATAGACGCCGCCACCTGCGCGTACGGATCCTCTTCATCCTCTTCCTCCTGTTCGGCGTCCGAGGTCGTACGTTGGCTGGTCTGTTCCTCGCTGGCCTTAGCTGCCTGGCGCTGCGCCTTACGAGCCTTCAGCTTCTCCTTGCGCGCAGCCTTCTTGTCTCCTTCATCGACAGAAGCGGGGGCTGCAGGCGGCGCCGCGTGGGCGTTGTCCGAGTCCGAGTCGTCACCGCGACGCCCTCCTTTCTTCTTGCCGCGAGCCATCGTCCTTGTCAAAATGAGATTGTGATGATGACTGGACAAAATCGCGATAGGAATAGTACGACGAATTAAGCGGGGAATTAGCAATTCATGACTGAAAAAGTTTTGATGGGCTAGGCGAATTATTAAGCGAAAAATTAGCAGTTCAATATTTGATTTTGTTTTGACATTTTTAAAATAGTTTAAACATGTTAAAACATGTCCGGGAGATTCTGCTTCGTCTTGCTCAGCAGTGAAGGGTTTTGTGTGACTACCAGCTATGACAATAACAATACAATATATGCCGACGTTAGTAAAAGAATGCTGTCGTTTTTGGCAAGTTGCACGCAGTTGCACGCACCGTTTGGCTGATACCGCACTCGACCCGAGCGACCTTGACGGAACTCAGCGCGTCTATGACCACTGGGGTATCTTCATCGTCTAAGGAGCTTGTACCGAGTTTCCCGTGTCGTCCACTTCCCCAGCAGTACAATACGCCATCACCTGTAGTAGTTTTTCAGTTGAGATCAGACAACAAAAACTCACCAGGTGGAAACTCAATCAACGTACTGGAAACAGCAGCGGAATGCTCCTCGCCGCACGAAATGTGAGAGATCTCCTTGAAAAGTAGCGTCGATACGACCTCCGGGTCCGGTACGAATTGGTAGTTCTTCTGTCGGGTACCGTCGTATCCCGACTGAAACAGCTCCTCGTTCTTGATGTCACCCTTTTCAAGTGTACACAACAGCTCCGCGTAAGCAGTTGTAACCGGTTGGCTCAAAGTCACCACGTACCAGTCCTAGACGGCCGTTTTCACCAAGTCCCCACGCGTAAATCGTCCCTGAGTCTGTCAGAGCTATACGACACTGCGAGTCTTCGGATTTAACGCCCTCCAAGCTTTCTTTCATCTGGGCGCCAACCTAACCAACATTTGTTACCATAAAAATCTTTTGGTCTTCATTTGTAGTCGCAATTTCTCACCTTGTATGAGATTGATACCACAGGTATCTTCACCCCTGAGCTGCTGGGGGTATTTTCTCCTTCGGTTGCAGTAAAAACATTCATCCCCAACTGCAAAGCACCGTTAAAACCTCGTTCGAGAGAAACCAACAAGCACGAGTGTCCTCACCCTCACTGGGTTTGGGTCAACTTGCGTCTGCGTGACGATCACCGCTTTGGCTCCAGCTTGTTGAGCCGTCAATATCTACGAACAGTAAAAAAAAAATAAGTTTAAGAATTCCAAGTTGTCGAAATAAAAGAAACCTTACCTGCTTCCCCAACACGTCATCTTTGCTCGATAGTATCGACCAGGGCCGCTTTCCAGGCGTTTGCAACTGTCCAAGCAGTAGTTCCCCATGGTGGCTCTTGCGTATCATGACTGCAGGAATTTTAAAAACGTCCCTGTCGTCCTCTTCGCCCACCTCCAGAGCAAAGGCGTCGGCATCTAGAAAATCAAAAATGATCACGACCCCAACTGCTCCTGCAGCTTGTGCGTCCTTGACGAGTGAGACCAGGGAGCTCATGAGGCGTCCGATGAGTTCGCTTGTATTTATCACTTCGGAGTCAACGGCAACGTCTTCCTGCCCAAACTCCAACACGGCAATGCGACCGACGACTTCATCTGGCCGAACGTACAACCGCAGACTTGACAGCCTCTCAGGTGAGTAGAACAGTTGAGCGTGCACGCCTGAAGCATCCAACGGAGGGCCGAAAGCTGCCGGAACGCACGGGATCTCCAGCAGCTCTGCAGGTCGTGTAGAGTCAAGGAGCAAGGAGATCCAAACGCCTGTGGTTGTTCCTCTATCAATCAGAGCGATCTTACCTGTGCAACGCGCGAGGCTCGACCGGAGGTGGGAATCCGATCGATTGTACACTGCCGCACTCAGAGAAGAAGAAGGACCTCCGAACTCGGACATCGGTAGCGGAACAGCGAAGACGGAGCCTGAAATGGCTCGTGACAGTTGAGCCGGCTGAGATCCAAACCGTGCACACAGCGCCACAGTACGGAGAGACTCGCTCTCGGATTCTTTCTCTTCAGTAGATCGGCGATACGGGAACTGGTCGACGGTAAGAGAAACTTGAACACGAGAAGCCACCGCCAGCGCGTGCTCCTTGCCCGCTGCTATTTGCTGCACGTTTAGAGCCGAGAGAGCAGTGTTCTCCAAGGGAGAGAACGCGCTTTCACGTGTGTCTGTAGCGCCACGCCGCTTCCAAGCACCCCACTCGAAGACGCGTCTTGTTGGAGAACGTCCAACAGCGAACACGTGGTTCCCACCGACCGCTACAGTGTCGATGGGCTCTTTTAGCGCGTCAACTCGCGTCGGACTCGGCATGTACACGAAGTTGCTACCACTGATATTCGGGTCCAAGAAACCTACGCGGAATGAATCCGAGTATCCGAGCCCCAATTGGCCGTCCGAATCTTCTCCCCAGCTAAAGACACTGCCGTCTTCCGTTATAGCCAACGTAAAGTAGTAGCCACAGGCCACTTGTGTCACTCGCATCTCCTCGAAGAAGCTCGAGTCAAGTTGCAACGGCAGATCAATCATTGGATACTCACGGCCTGTGTGCGGATCGAACTGGGACCGGTAAATGGCATCCGAGGTGTCTCCAGTCCCCACGAAGTCGCCATGTCCGAGTTGGCCGTAGCCTCCAGATCCCCACGTGTAAACGACTCCACCAGCACTGAGAGCAACCGAATGATAGCTACCAAGACGTGAATCTGCGATGACAACTTCATTCAGATCATCCACTCGAGTAGGTTGTTTGCGAATGACTCCACCTCCGCTAAAACTTCCGTCTTGAGGCGGCAAGAGGAAGCCAAAGGAGCCTGAAACACCCGCACCCCACGTGAACACTTGCCCGTCGGATGCTACGGCACTCGCATGAGTCTCACTGAGAGCTACGCGGGATATTCGCAGCTCGTTGCTCTTGAAAAACGCCGCTAGCAATGGCGAGGCGATGTGTCGAGAGAGATCCAAGTGTGCGTGGCCCAATTGCGCTCTCGTATTAGCGCCGAACGAATAAACTGCGCCGTGGTGAGCAAACTGCTCCACCTTCTGCTGTCGTAAGCGCTCGCGTTTCTTCTTGCGTGTGACCACCACGTCCTGAATCCTCTTCGCTGCCTGGGAGAGCTCCTGCTCCACTTCAAGCTGGATCTCCAGCCGCCGTTCAGCAGCTTCATGACGCGCCAGCATCCCTCGACCGCAACGTTGAAGCACCAGAGCAGCTTCCTCTTCCGTCAGATACTCGCGCTGTACGAAGCAGCGCAGCAAGTTGACGATCTTGGGCGTCTGCTTGACCCAGAGCACGAATCGGGCGCGAGGTAGATCCTGCTCGTCGTCCAGATCGCAGTGCACGAAGCATTGGCGCGTCAGCTCAGTCACTTCACTCATGGGACACAGCCCTGCAAGTCTCGGGCCGAGACCTTTTGTCGCTTTCGAGAGCCCTCGGACCGCCGACTTGACCAGGATTCCCAGTTCGTCGCGTGTGATGGCTCCAGAGTCGTCGAAGTCGAAGATGTCGAATACAGCGCCCGCCTTCTCTTCCAATCTCCCGTCGGTGGCAGTAAGCGCCAAAGCGGTGAGGAATTCGAGGCCGTTCACGACGCTACTGCTCGGCATGTTCTGGAACGTGGCGAACCAGCGGTGCAGCATCGTTTTGAACAGCGGATTGCTGCGGAGACCCACGAGGTCTTCGAATTGCTGGACAGTCAAGCAGAAGTTGAATGAAAGACGACGCAGGCGAGTCGACAGGAACGCAATCTCCTCCAGCCCCCTACGGACTAGAATGAATATTACTTCGCTTCACTTGATGCACAAGAAGAACGTACCAGACTTGAGTGAGCAGCACCAGGTGACTCAAGACAGCGGCATCCTGTTCCCGATACTGCACCCGGGAGAACCGGCCGCCCATGACCCGACGTAGGAATTTATTCGCGACTTTCTAAACAAATTCCGATCCAATAACCCATCTATTCATTTTTGCATTTTCAATAATTCTTGGGGCGAAGTTACGCGGTATTATAGTGGGAGACTTAAGATGGTTCGGGACGACGACGCGGAGCCTTCGCTGATCCTCGAGCACGTGTTCCTCGGCTCCCGGGCCCATGCACGCGACAAGGACCTGCTCCAGCGCCTGCGTATCACCCACATTTTGAACGTACGAAGCAGAATATCGTTAGTTGTGGCAATTTGGACTAAATCACGGCTAAATGCTCTCGTGCAGGTGACGCCTCCTAAGAAGATGGATCCGGTGGCTGGAGTGCCCAATTTCTTCGAGAAAGACAAGATATTCACGTATAGACGCTGCCCCATCTTTGATAACAAGGCCGAGGACATCTCTGGGGTGCTGGAAGGCTGCATCGCCTTCATGGACCAAGCCAAGTACTATGGTATCGCGTGCTGCTTTCTGTATGGGGATTTTGACGCCCGTGTCGCTAACGATAGCCAAGTACGGCGTGTGATCTGTATCTCCCCTTCCTCTACGATTCAATTGCAGGCCGGATCCTCGTTCACTGTAATAAAGGAGTGAGTCGCTCGTCCTCTATGGTCGTAGCATACCTGATGAAGCTGCGCTCTATGAGCTTCGAGCAAGCTCTGGATTTCGTGGTGGAGCGACGACCAGTGGCCAACCCCAACGAGAGCTTTCGCCGCCAATTGCAGGAGTACGGACGTCGTCTTCAACGCAGTGTTGTCAAGGATAAAGACGTCCGAACTGCTCGTGGACCCGCCGGACCGCAACGTCCTCCTGCTAAGGACGAACGTGCGGCATCGATAGGACCGCAACTCCCACCACACCTGCGCAACAATAAGGAGCAACCTGACGTTAAGGAGAAGGAAGAAACGACCATCGGACCCAGTCTTCCTCCGCACCTGAAGCGCCAACGAGTTCCGTCCCAAGACGGAGAAACATCCAACAAGAAGAAGAAAAATGCCGAGTGAGGATGTCACATCAAGTATACAGGCGATGGATGTATTGGAAAGTAGCGCTTTTAGTGCTCGTTTGGGTTGTGCGTCGCGCGCATAATGTATCCTTCTTCTTGGTACGTAAAGTCGTCGAAGTGGTGGCCTTCGCCTTTCTTGTTGTTCACAGGAGAGTCCACGGCCGCCATGTTCTGGAACATCTCGGGCACGTTCGTGATATCGTCCACGCTGGAGACGTCCGGGACGAACGGAGGCTCGATCTCCCTGCGCATGAGCTTGTCCCAGTCGATGGCCTCGAAGAACGGGTGCGCCATGATGTCACGTCCACCGTTGGGGCCGCCGCCGAGTCGTCGAGCAGGATCGCGGTTCAGCAACTTGGAGATCAGCGAGCGTGCCACTGGCGAAATGTGCGACGGGTAAATGACCTCCGACTGCATGATGTTCTTGAACATCTGCCTGCGGTTGCGATCCACGAACGGCGTCCGCCCCGTGAGCATTTCAAAGAGTAAAATGCCATAACTCCACCAGTCGACCACTTTTCCGTACGGCTGGTGGCGCAGCAGTTCGGGGGCCATGTACTCGGCCGTACCACAAATGGTTTTCATGCCTGTGTCCGACTGAGACGCACGGATCGCGCCTTCGACCATCTGCCCCTCCTTGGACAAGCCGAAATCTGTCAACGCGATATTTCCCTTGGGATCCATCAGAATATTCTCCAGTTTCAAGTCTCGGTAAGCGATTTGCTTGCTGTGCAAGTGCATCAGAGCTGTAAGCAGTTGAGCCATGTACAAACGTGTACGGTCTTCAGAGAACCGCTTTGACTTGCGCAGGTGATAGAACATCGAGCCGCCCGGGTAGTAGTCCATGATCAGATACAGTTTGTCTGCGTTCTGGAACGCGTACCGAAGTCGCACAACGTACGGGTGGCTGATCTCCTTTAGAATATGCTGCTCCGCCTTTGTGTTCTCGATCTGATCGTTCTTGATAATGTGCGACTTTACCAGGATCTTCATAGCATAAATCTGACCAGCGTTCTTGCCTTCCTTCTTGCGGACCAGCAACACTTTACCGAAAGCTCCACGACCCACAACCTTGAGAAGGTCGAAGTCATTAATACAAAGTGGCCGTTTCTCGGCTTCCTCGCGCTTCCGCATCGCCTCCATCCTCTGCGCGTGCTCATCCAACTTCTCTTGAGACGGAACCTTCGAGCCCGGACCCCCGGGACCTCCCATGCGCGGTAATTTATTGTGCAGCATCATTTGAAGATCACAGCAACCTGAACACACGCGTTTCGGCTCGCTAAATCCCGGAAGGAACAAGCGGTCGGAGCAAGAAGTACAAACCAGACGCAGACACATACGGCAGTACCTACGTCGGTGCAACACAAACGTCGTCTTACACAGATAGCAGCAGTTCTCACCATCACCACCAGTGCCATTACGAGGGCGCTGCTGAGCCTCCAGCGTCGGCATACGGTTGCCGCGTATAAATGAATCGGAACGAGCAACGAAAGTATCGTGCACCCACTCGAGCGTGAGCTCCACTTCTCCATTACCGTGAGCCGTCGGCACCTTCTCGTCGCGCAGTGCGAACCACCTTCGGTCAGCGCGGTTCAACCCCACCTCGCTCATACTCACAACCACCTGACCTAGCGACGTGTTCATCGGGAAAGATCTGTCCTTGACGATGGTGACCACCTTCGCTTCGCTGGATGTGACGGGGAAGGAGAACGTCTGGTTCCACTCGGGATCCATCGTGTGCTTGTGGCTGCCGACAGTTTCTTTCTTCTGTCCAGCACACTGCACCACTGCAAATGGATTGTTGTAAGGCTGACCCGTAAGACGTGCACGGTTCACCGTCACAATGAGTTTGTTCGGGAACGTCGCACGGATAGCGTGTAGTGATTCTTCAATACCGCTGGCAATGGACTGCAGGAACACGAACGCTGACGTCTGCACCGAGTGAACTGTCCACTCGCGGTTGTTCGCTTCACCTGAAGTGCGTCCCACCGACAGCGACGTGCATCCAAGTCGAGCCTTGGACGACCCAATGACAGTAAACATGGGCTCCGCCGAGGCCTCAAAGTTCACGGCCTTCTCACGCAGTAGGTCGCGCATTGCGTTGCTGTCTCCTGATGATACCTGGTGTGCTGATTCAATGAAGGCAATGCCGCCAATCCGCTGCTGGTCATGTCCACTTAACGAGGACAGAAACGTCTTCAACAAGACGCCAGCGTTGTCGTGCACGATGAAGCTGATCTCCTGCGCCGCATTGGGCACAATATAATTCTTCCAGACGTACGACACGTGGGCCTCGGGCGTAGCTGAGTGCAAGATCTTGGCTCTATGACCGTTGACCATGCAGAAATTGGTGCTAGGGTTTAGAATCACGACGCCGTATCCGCCCTGGATCGCCGTCTTCAAGTACGGGATCATGGAGCCTTGGAATCCTGTCTTGGGGTGGATCGTACGACTCCACATACCTGGCTGCATCCCTGTCATATAAATAAAAAAAGAATGATTAAAAAAAATAATGTAAAAACAAAAAAATATAATCACACTTTGCCAAACCTTCGCCGGGCTGCATGAAGATACAGAGCTTGGGACACGACGCGTAGTTGTGCGACACGAAGATGCTGCAGCGCGCTTCCGCCTTGGAGTTGGGGATGAAGATCTCTCGCAGATTAAGCTCGCTCTTGAGCTTGGCGTGAATCTGGGCCACGAGCGTCTGCATGAGCTCCTCCACATCCTCCTCGCTCTTGAGGCTGAAGTTCTTGCCGCCTGCTGCGCAGAATTAGATACCCACCGAGCTAAAAAGGAGTGGGAAAGAGTGCACACGCACCTCTGGAGCTTAGACGCCGCATCGTAGAGAGATAAAGAGCTGCCTCCCCCTCCCCAAAGACTCTTGAGCCAAGTCGGAAACTGACGCTGGAAGAAACCTCGTCGCGTTGTAGGGATATTCCACTAAGTACGAATATTGATATTTTACACTTTTTTTTTATTAGATAAGTTTAGAGATGCACTGGCAGTGGCGTCAATCGCCCGTGACGAGAGTGTTGTTCAGAGGGCAAAGAGTGCATGTCAAGAGGGACGATGTGTTCCATCTAGCTGGCAATAAGGTTGGTGGGTCTTAAAGGAGGGTTTTCCGTCTATTGATCTAATCTCAGTGCATGCCCAGATGCGCAAAATGTACTATTTCGTTAAGCAGAGCGACGAGTTCTTCGCCAATACGCACTTGTTCAGCTTCGGCGGCTCACAGAGCAATGCCATGTTGGCTCTAGCTCAATTGGCCAATGCCCGTCACGTGCCATTCACGTATTTCAGTAGGGCGTTGAGCTTCAGGGACGATTCAAGGACAGTAGAGGGGAATCTGGCGTTGGCCAAGATGCTCGGTATGCGTCACGTACAGCTCCAGCCGGACGAGTATCAGGAATTAGTTCATACTCGCGACTTTACAGAGTTTCTGAGTCAAGAGTTGCGTCCTCCTTCGATCACCAGGAGCTTGTACGTGCCGCAAGGAGCAGCTTTTCCTGAAGCACAAGACGGAGTTAAACTGTTGGCCGAGGAGATCAACGAATACGTGCGAATGCAGTGGCCGGACAAGCAGTTCTCGGTCGTGTTGCCCTGTGGTACGGGGACGACGGCGCTCTACTTGGCGCAACATCTGCATCCAGACATCAAGTTGTACGCCGTCCCGTGTGTGGGCGACGCCGAGTACTTGCAGCAGCAATTCCAGCAGTTAATTGACGAGGACTCGTCGCTGAAGCCACATACAGCAGTGCTGCCTCGAGTCTTGATTCCCAAGAGGAAAAGTCGCTTCGGGAGGCTCTGGTGGCCGCAGTTTGACATGTACCAAGAGGTGCTGCAAGAGACTAAGGTGGATTTCGACCTCGTGTATGGCGCTTTCGCTTGGCACACGCTGTTCTCGGACGATAGAGTTCTCAACGAGGTGTTAGGACGGAATAGAACTGCTGGCGTCGTGTCCTATGACGGGAAACCAACGCAGTTCGACGCTACTGAGCGGGAGCTCATGTACATCCACACGGGAGGCACTTCCGGCAATGCAACGATGCTGGAGAGGTACAACCGCAAGAATAGGCAAAAGTAGAGGTCTCTCTGAATGGCGCGATCTTTGAAACGACGCAAAGCGCGACCAGTAGCAGTCATAAAGGGACCCTCAACCTAAAAACCTGTAGACCATGTCGTTCCGAGAACTGCGAAACCTGACGGAGATGATGCGAGCGTTGGGTTATCCCCGGCCGATCTCGATGGAGAACTTCCGGTCGCCCAATTTCGAGTTGGTGTCGGATCTGCTCTACTGGATGGTGAAGAAGTACGACCCAAGCTCGAGTATCACGGAAGAGATCGACACAGAGGACGACCGAGTGGAGTTTCTCACTCAAGTGGCGACTGAAGTGCTGGCGAAAGCTCGCATCCGATTGAACCCCAAGAGACTGTACGCCGCTGACGGCTTTGCAGTCAAAGAACTGATCAAGCTCGCTCGTGTGCTCTATGAAGCCTTGCGGATCGATTTGGCTACGCAACAGGAACCGGACGATGACGACGATGAAGTGTCCGTGAAGTCGCTGCTGGGCTCGCGGGTTAAAGACCCCAAGGCCACTCGACAGCTTGCATCGGACATCACGCAGTCCGGCGCTAAGCTCTACGATCTGTTGGAGACGGAGCTCGATGTCCGTGACGCAAGACAGCAAGCTATCCGGTTCTTGGACGCGCTCTCGACAAACCACGAGAACTCCAGCGAGCAGAAGTTCCTTGAACGTACGATCCAGGACATCTTGGTGAACCTGCAGGAGAACGTCGAGCTGACGGAACGCCAAGTCGTGGAGTTGGACGCCGAGGAGAAGGCGCTGGCAGCGAAGATCAAGAAGGCGCAGACGGACCTCGAGCGCAGTGAGAAGCGCCTGAAGAGCTTGCAGCACGTTCGACCGGCGTTCATGGACGAGTACGAGAAGCTGGAGAAGGAGCTGGAACGCCAGTATGCTGTCTACTGTGAGCGCTTCCGTAACCTCGACTACCTGCAACGCGAGCTGGATCTGCACAACAGTCGCGAGATGAAGAAGCTCGCGGAAAACGACAGATCGCTCAAGAAGCTGCAGAAGAAATTCCGTGACGATGAGTTGGCCATTTTACGGGGTGAGCAGGAAGACCAGATCGAGAACTCGATGCTGGATGCGATGGAGAGCAACAATGGCAGACATAGTGGCGGGAAGACGCGACAAGCGAACGTCTCGGCGAGCAACCAGAAGGGTCGAGGCGCTGTGAAGAAAAAAGCCGAGTCTGATGAGGACAGCAGCTCGGATGGCATCAGTGGCAGTGGCAGTGGAAGTAGCGATCAGGATGACTCGAGTGATGAAAGCGCTGTGGGTGGTGCTCGTCCAAGTGGCGGAGGTAACGGCAATGCTGCGGATGGATCGGACTCGGATCAGGTTTCGCTTGCAGATTCAGGAGAGCTCATCGATAATGATGACTCAGGGTCAGAAGCAGGGTCAGCATCAGAGTCTGGATCAGGTTCTGGGTCAGGTGCATCCGGGTCGGAGACGAATTCAGATTCCGACCAAGACTTCTAAGTCTGTGGGCTTGTAGTATTCTGTAACTCGACGAATACTTCTGTTCTACCCGAATTTCACATTCGGCTACGTCTCGTGCCGATCAATTGTCGCTGTTGATGTTGACACTGAAGGCTCTTGGTTATTGCTTGCACCATTTGTATCTTGACTAAGCGGTGTCACCTTACAAACTGGTGTTGCTGATGACACGTCTTCTTCATTTAGATAGTGTTTCAAAGACTCAGGGAATCGGTCGCCAAGAAGTACCCCCATTGCAGTCATGAGCTGATGGTGCTCTCGTTCCCGTCGAAGTTCTGTCTGACGCCAACGTTCCTCCCGCTCAAGCCTTTCCTGCTCTCGACGAACTTGTTCCGCCTCAAATCGCTGGGAACTTTCAATCTGTTGCGCACTCAAAACTTGCAGGATCAACTCCATTATTCCATGTGAAGATGCCTCCTCCGGCTGAGTCTGCGCGGGTAGCGCTGGTGCTGCAGGATTTAACGTAGACTCTCCCTGATTCTGCCGATTTGCATCAGCTGAGCTCCGAGAATTTAGCACTTCTGACTGCTCCTCCGTCTCCGGTTTGTGATGAATCGACAGTAAAACCTTATCCAGTTTCCGCTTTTTCCTCTCTCGTCTCACTCGAGCATTCTCGTCCACCTCCTTCTCTTCAACAGCGCGTCGCTTCCTCTCCACACTCTGCCTCAACAACGCAATAACCTGCGTCGTTGATAATGCACCTGGTTGCTCATTCACGTCCCCTGCCGTTGCCTTATCTTCCATCCCTTCTCTGATCCTCTCTCCTTCCAGAATCCTTTGATACTCATCCTCCATCTGCCGCAGTTTCAGCGTCAACTCTTTCTCCTCCAGCTCCTGCTCCTGCTCTAGTTCCTCCGTCTCAATTGTCTGCTTACTTGTCTGTTGGATAAGCTTACGCAGTTCCTTGGCTTCCGCGACGTAGTCAGGTAGCGTTTTACCTCTAGAACAATACATTTTCTTGAATTTCCGCTTCAAACTCTCCACGTCTCGGAACGGAACAGCTTCTGGCCGCTGGTAGTTAAAATAATACGCTACTCGCAGCCAGTCCTCGCCCGCCAATGGCAGCACAGCGCGCACCTTGGCGTTCAGGCGCCGCATCTCGTCCGCCGAGTAATTAACGGTGCCGAACTTACTGCTCCGCGCCATATTGTCAAAAAATAAATATTTAAAGTAAACAAATAAAAATAAAGTAAAAAAAGAGTCGACCAATCACAAATTCGAAAAATGGACGTGCTACAAGCCCCCGCGACGGCGACGGTAACGACGCCCCCCGCGGTGCGCGCGGACCCAGCGTCCTCGTTCGACGCGTGGCTGCTGCAGAAGCTGCGTGTAGAGTGGAGTTCGCGCGAGTTCGGCGCGCTGCTCACGCCCTCCAAGCTGGCGGAGGCTTGTGCCAGCTTCCCGCACCTTGAGACGCCCATTAAGGTAAAAGACCAAAATATTGGCCTAAATTAACGTAATAATAGGCACTAAATCTACTTCTACCAGGTTCGTCTGCTGCTGTCGCTCTTGAGCGTCCGTCACGATGAGGCCGACGCTGCTGCCGGCAAGAAAGAGGCGGACGCATTGTTGCAGCTAGCGGACAATGACGCGGAGGAGTGGGTCAAGGTCAGCGCCGGCATCGTCAAGCAGTTCCTGGTGTTGCAGGCTGACGGCCAACCGGCTGACTCGTACCTGCACGCTCAGCTGGAAGCTACGGCCTCCAAGGTGGTGCAGACGGTGGCTGCTCCCCCTCAGAAACGCGGTAACGCGTCGCAGGTGGCACTGGACGATTTTTATTCGCTGGAAAATGGGCTACTGAACCCGTCGCTGCGTCCGCAATTGGTGCCTACTGCAGCTACGCACTTCACGGTGAGCGGGGAGGATGATGATGTTAATGGCAAGGAGGACGAGCTCGGCGCGTCACCAGTGAAGAAACCACTACACCGGCCGCAAATGGCTCGGCCGTCGGCTGGCATGGCGGCTTCGGCGGTGACGACGGCAGCAGCATCGACGAGGTTGACGCAGACAGCGCCGAAACCTCCCATCGGCAAGAAGAAGAACTTGACGGAGTTGTCGTCCGAGATCCGACGGAAGGCTGATGCCGGAAGGTTCAAGAGGCAGAGAAGCCGTATTTCCATGATTGACATTAACGAAGTCAAACAGATTGAGTCGGAGAAGGCACAGAAGGCAGAGGAACGGAAGAAGCAGAAGCTGGCTGCAAAGGAGAAGGAGAAGGAAAAAGCCAAAGACAAAGAGAAGGAAAAGAATTCCACAGCGACTGCCGGTACAACTGCCAATGCAACCGAGAACACTGGATCTACCGATGGCGCTACTGCTCCAGTGGTCGTCAATGAGGAACACGCTGCCATCGCTGCCGATATTTTTGCGATGCATCACCAGCCTGGACCGGACGAGGCGATGCAACAATACTCTCAGCAGCAGCCATTGCAAACGGAAGTCAATACCGAGGCAACCGAAGCCAGTCAGGCTGTGGATGAAGATGAGTACGTTCCGGATGGAACGCAAGCACTACTGAACGCTGCATTCCACTCTACACAGGACATTATGAAGGAGGTTGTGAGCCAGCAAAACCACCAGATACAGGAGCAGCAAATCCAGCAGCAACAGCTGCAGCAACCCGCGTACCAGGACTTGTACCGGGCTCAGCAACAAATGCAGATGCACCACTTGGCTCCTCCTCAGCAGCAATATCACCAAGGATTCGAGCCGGAGGATGCCTCTCTCAACAACACAAATGCCGGTGGGATGCCAATGGGTTTTGGAGGCTTTAACTACGGCACGACTGCCGGATACTATGGCGACCAGTTTGGAAACTACGGCACTCCACAGGACGCCAACGCGTTTGGCTCAACTGGATATTCTAACTCTGCGATGGGACAGCAGGACAACAGCATGGGTCTTCCCCCTCTTGGCGGCAGACAGTTGGGCTTTGACCCGACGCAGCAGCAGCAACAGCAGCAGCAACAGCAGCAGCAGCAACAAAACAACCCCTACCTGGGCGGGTCTGGTGAATACTGGAGATAGGTATAGAAGTCGAAGCCCCCTCTGGTCGGGCAAGTGCATTTTTGTTTGGAATGCTGAACTTTTTGTTGCTAAGCAGCCAGTTGTTTTGCACTAAAACCGTAAGTAGTGGTGGAATGCGTGGATGTACGGAAACCCTCCCACGTTTCGAATGCACTCATTGCGCTCGTATCCGCCCGGAATGACAAAGCTCGACACATTTTGAGGCCCCACATGAACGTTGAGCAGATCAAATGTCAGCAGCATCGTAGCCTGTCCGTCGATAATGTTTTCCTCCGTCAGTCGAATTGGAACTACAAAATGGCAGCAGCAAGGTGAGGTACGTATCAGTTGCTTTTTCATCCAGATAAAACTGCTATTACCGCTAGACGCGACGTCACTGTACACATGCACTCGGATGTTCGAGTGAGAGTGCACCCAATGTTCACACACTTTCCCTCGAACACTTTCCATTGCCTAAAACAAACGTTCAATTATCAAACAAAACCACGTAACGATAGGCAACCGGACGCACCACAAACTCCTGGACAAAGGGAATCTCCGGGGTGGGCATGACATCTCCCAAGTACGCACGCTCACACTTACGGAACTCTCCACTCTTGACCATGAATTCTTGTTTCTAGCAGCCAAAACAATGCAGAACTCATTAAAGGCGACACTCGTACATTTCTATTGACTGTGCAATACCTGATCGTAGCGCCGTACGAAGGTCTTCCCTGCGTTGTATCCTTCCAGCATTTCGGCCCTTGCGAGCTGCTGGTCGAAGTCGTACTGGATTTTCATCCTCCCCAGCGACGGCGGGTAGTCCTGGCGAGGGTCTGTGAGATGAGACAGCACTTGCACCTCCGCTTGGAACTGACGCGGTAGTGCAGGTGGCAAACGCGCACTGGAGACGCCTTCGATGAGCAGCAACAGCAGATACAGCAGCATATACGGCATAGTCTTTTGCGTCGTTTCGCGATCTTTTTTGATTGGCATGCGAATGAAAAGTCGGTTACACTAGTGAAATGGATACAGGTACCAAACACACTTCAACTTGACCACTCACTGATTCATTTTTACACCATTGTGAAGAGCTCAACAGTCCGCGCTTGCTTTACTTTCTACTAAAGCATGTAGGTCTCGATGATCTTCATGAGTCCAACGGGGTTGTCAATGTGCACCCAGTGGCCAGATTTCTCCAGCAAGTGGTGGTAGACCTGGTTTTCCTGTTGGGCGTCCAGGCGGTCGAGCAGCTCAGGCGTCCACATGTTGTTCTTGGAGGCATGGACAAAGTGGATCTCCACATCTTTTCCCTCCGTTGCGGGTGGTTCATCGACAACTGGCCAGAGATCCGAGGCCAGGAAGGAACGGAAGAGCTGCTCAATGACATCCACATCCATCTTCCACTCATAGAGCTCCGGGCTCTTGCTGGTGAGGCGCAGATTCGTGGTGAGCCACTGGGCTTCACCCAGCGCAACGCCGTAGCTCTGCAGATCCTTCACCAGCTGTGCCTTAGAGCGAATGGGTAATGGGATCTTCTTCACGACTGGCAGAATCGTCTCAATCGAGTTTGTAAGATCACGACTCGCATAGTCTGTGTCACCTGTACAAAGTCCGTTAGTTCACTCTTCTAGTGAATACAAGAGCCGCGTGGTTCCAGTACCTGTTCCAGGGAGCGAGTCCAGAACCCACACTTGACTGGGCGGTGCGCGATCTTGCTTCATACACTGCTGAAGGTACGTAAGTGCCACTTTTCCGCCAAAAGAGTGGCCAAGAACTGCCGTCGGCTCCACTTTCAAGTGAGCAGCCAACTTGCTACAGTGTTCAATGCAAACAAAATCGTCATCAGCAACTCGCAACACGCCGGAGACAAAAACGACGGTGCAAAGCGTACAAAACGTCGTCGGCGCATGCTTCCAGGTTGTGCGGCTCCGAGAATGACGGCGAGTCGCCATGACCTGTACCAGATATGCAACCGCCACTTCAGTACGCTTCCCTCGCTTTAAAGTAAAGTTGGCACAGCTCACCGCGCAGGTCCAAACACACGAAGCGCCAGTCCGGGTTCGCCTTTGTTAGTCTGCAGCACAAATCCAACATGAGAACTCTCCCGACTCTCACTCAATCGCTCTCATTTGCTCCTACTTCTGCGAGAACGTGCGCCAATTGAGCTTGTTCCCTGTCCAAACGCCAAAGCTCGAGTAAGCCTCCATTCCGATATTTTCTTTAAATCCTCAATCCCCCCCCCTTACCCAGAATTCCATGCATTACCAGCGCTGTCTTGGTCGGTTTGGTGCCGCTACTGGTATCTTCAAACACTCGGTAGGACAGCGTGCTCTTCTCCCGTCGAGCCAGCGCACTGCTGCATAGGGCAACCAGTCACCGTCAGTCACTACCTCTCACAGCCAATCGACCGAACTTCGACAGTTCATTTGCACCTGCGAGTGGCGACTCCACGACGCGCTACAGAGCCGAAAAGTCCGCTGGGAAGTCTCATGTCCACACTGTTAGCTGCTGCGTGGTGATGGATGAATGACGCACTGGTCGAGCTTCGATTCCAAGAGCTACGCTGGACGCTGATTGGTCGTGTCTCGTGTGACGCAATCATTTACGATATGGATACATTTCGGTGGTCGGACGTTGAAGCTAAAAAAGCAAAAATCTATTTGGTATTTTATTTTTTCCTCCTCCAGGAAGACGTCGGACCTTTAGGGTTTGGAACCTGCGCAGAATTCAGGGGTGCAACTTTGATTGAGGCCTTCCGGGTAGATGTAGGCACCCGGAGGCTGACGCGGACGACGTCCGACTTGCCGTTCTTGCTGTTGCTGCTCCTGCTCTTCCTACTTCCTCTCCTGCTACCGCCACTGGCCCCGGAGCGCAGAGGCAGAGGTGCCACTTGTGCGTCTGCTTCTGAGCCTGATGACGCCTGTCCCTTTTCCTTCGTTGTACTTTTCGACACTTCACTCTTTCCGCTGGCCGTAGCTAGTTCGTGTAACCGAATCATCTTCGGCACAAGCATAAGTCCAATGACAAGCATGGTGGCACTTAGTACGATGAAGGAGAAGAAGAGGAAGAACGCAGAGGCCGAGAGCGTCACGAAGTAGCCCATCGGGAGCAGCAAGAGACTCGAGAACAGCACCACACACGCAGACGCGAAAATCCAGACGGACTCCTGGAAATCGGACGAGACGTTACGGATCAAAATGGAGAGATACAACCCGCCAAAAAGCATGACCGCTTTCCAGAAGAACAAGAGCCCAACGAACACGGAGCTGCTGGATGCGCACCGCAGACGCTCGACGTCGAGTCCGCCGATTTCCGCGGCGGCTTCTGCCTTGAGAATGGCTTCGGAAGGAGACACCAGCTCCCAAGACACGAGGATGACGATATCCACTGCCAAGAAGCCCGCTAATACCTTCATCATCGTCCCAGCAGACAACACGACGCGTTTCATGGTGCTTGACAGGAAGACGCGGTACACGCGCATCGACTTGACCACCAGCGAGCCGAAGATCAACGTGAAAGCCCAGGACACTGACGCTGGACGCAATGCGCACACAACTCGTGACGGTGCGCCGCTGTAAATGACAGTTGCGCAGCACATGAGCACTCCGCCAGTCAACATTGTCACGAGGAACTGGTACTGCGATCGTTTGACGATTGGTTGCTCTCGCTCGTACACCACGAAGCCAATACAGACCAGCAGGACGCACGAGATCAAGCCTGCAAGCACAAACACCGCCTTGGACGCTGCAGTACTATACGGTACGTATTCACAGTTGATGGATACAGGATCTGGAAGCCTCTTGCCGTGGGTACACTCGCTTGAAAGCGATGCGTTCGAACTATCGGGTAGCAACCAACGGTACGTCACCACTCGAAGCCCAGAACTCGCGCACTCGGAGACGTCGTAGGTGTAGTAACTGGTGTCACAGATGGGCTGCGTGCCCAACGACGCCCAAATGAGCCACGTATTGACGTTTTGAGTGAGCCACGAGCATGAGCGACTAGTAACGAGCGTACTTGGCAGTCCGGAATTTGGCAAATGGTACGGGTCACAAGTGTACGGCAGCTGGGCATTTTCAGGTCGAGGTGATCTCCAATAAAACTTGGCACGACGAGGAAATGACTCGTCGGCATTGGAACTGGCGTTGCATCCGTCCAAAGTGAAGCTGTAGTGCGTGTCGTATTCGCAATTCGGCAGAGGTTCGAGCCACTGACTCCAGATCCGGTAGTTTTCAGGCGCGCGAATCCAGTTGCAGGCCGCAGTAAAGTAACTTTCGGATTTTGATAGCTTCCCTGCACTGCGAAGCTCATCATATCCGCTAAGTAAACTATCCAAATCTTTCTCCTGGATCGTGAGCATATTCATAAGACTCGCCATTCCACCGTCGCTCGCTGTCAACAAGTCCGCGAAGTATTTACCCAGTAAAACCCGTGGGAAATCGACCCGCACGGGGTTGTCAGTAGCTTCTCCGTAGCCATTTTCTCCATAGTCTCCTGTATGTAGTGCCGTTCGTTCCGGTGTCGCCCATGGTAATGCTACGCGCTCAATTTTACCGGCGTGATGCTGGAAAAACTCGTCGGGTTGGTAATTATAAAACGCCACAGGGATATTATTCGCGAGTGCCTCGGACACGTATGTCGCTGCTCCACTGATGCCCAGGAAGCAGAAATAGGCTGGGATATCGTTGTTAGACATCGCCGCCTGCAAGTATCCAACGTCATAAGATGCGTCCATCATAATGACAACCAGACACTCGCCGTGTTGGGCTTCACGCAACGTACATGCTTTGGACTTGGAACAGGATTTCTTACAGCCCAAGACTCCGTCTGCACAGCCAGACTCTGTTGGTGGATAGTGCTTGGCGTTGTTGAAGAGAATTGAGGCCCGCAGCTCGTGAATTAAAGCGTCTTTGTCGCGATAGTCTCTCCAGAAGTCGGCACTGAACGAAGGTGTAGCACTGAGCCCGGCATTGATAAGAGACGTACTAGTGAAAAGACCCGCGAGTCCGTCGTACCCAATGCCTCCCACGAAAGACGACTCGTTGTAGTAAACTGCCAGAGCACGTTGAGTGGCTGCATCCAGCCAAACCTCAACGTTAACGTGTGTGGGCGCACAGGTACCAGTTCCAACGGAGGACATGCGCTGCGTCATGTCTGCCGACCCGGACGCTTGGAAGAACGAAACCTCATAGCCCAGCTACAGTATCACCAACGTGTCAACTAGCAGTACAGGAACCCAAATAATAGCAACTGAACGTACCAATTCTTGTGCTATAATGGCAACAACGAAGGTCGAAAGCGAATGCGAGCTCCAAGTGTCAATCTCCATCACCAGTGTACCGTTCACACGTCCGGGTTCAATAATATCGCCATTACCATCGACTCGAGCCCCAACGCCGTAAAATACAGAGTCCGCTGCCATGCAATCTGCCTGATACAGTTCATTCCGAGCGCGACCTGTGCGCTGATCGTCCACGCGGAAGCGAGGAGCGCTGAGAGCTCCGTGGAGGTAAGGGTTTACCAGTGTGCCGAACGAGTCGCGGTCGGTAGCGGAAATGGATAAACTCTTCGAGACTGAGGCTGCCCAGACGTTGTCGAGGCAAGTTCCTAACAGTTCATTCGGAGCCACAAGCGCAACTGTCAATGGTGACGGCTGGAAGCTCAGCACAAGAGCCTACCAAGGAACTCAAGGGTTAGAAAGGTGCAATTGCGCTTGTAAAATATACTCGTGCTTACCTGCCACGCGACAAACGTTAGAACTTGACGGGCGACCGCGAAAGAAGGACATGCGAGTTTGAGGCCTTTCGTCATGTTGACTCGCGAATGAACCGTTTACGATAATTGAGCAACTTGTTGGTTACTTCGTTGATTTATTTCCAGGCATCTATCTCTATTCGAGACTCAACCTGCCAGAACTCCATATTTATTTACTCGTTGATCTCCTCGAAGCGGCCGTTCCTCTTCATGTAGTCGCTGAATGCCATTGAGCCCAGAAGCAAGACCACCACTGCAGACTGACCGTAGATGCGGGTGTGCATGATCTGCTGCGAGCGCTGGATCGACGTGTTCAGGCTCTGGTAGGCGAAAATGCCGCCCACAAGGGGCACTCCGACGCCCATGAGCACTCGATACGGGTGGTCGTACCAATAGTTGGCAGCGCGTTGGTACATTTTCAGTGTCGTCGCCTTGGGCACTGGTAGGCAGTCGAAGCTGGGGGTCATGGACGCCAGATACATTTGCGGGTTGCGAGCACCGGCAATCATTCGGTTTTCCGACACAATCGTGAATGCAGCTAATGCGGGCATCACGATGAGCGCCGTCTTGCCACTCACGTTGAGTCGGGCTCGGAACGCGGGCCAGAACTTGTTCGCTGAGTAAACGCCCGCACCTGCGGCCATCCCGGTCGCAATGCCAGCCTTGACACCGGAGACGTACGCGTGCCAGGTAATAATGTCGCGTGCCGACTTGTGGGTCATCATGGGGCTGGAAGAGTGCTGCATCTTGGACAAATTTGAGTAGCTTTAGGTTTTTGGCTTTCGAGGAAAATTCAGGAATGAAAAGGTCGTTGTCTCCCCTATTAGGGAGGTCACTAGTGCTCGTCCTCGACACTTGATTCTGGCTCAGTTGTAGGTGCAACGTAAATATTAAGATAAGGATACGAGGGACAAGTATCCCCAAAGTAAAAAAAAACTAGTGATACGGTAATCTCTATACGATTTTCTTGATCTTTTAATTTCCGGAGTAGTGATATTCTTCGTCCACAAGCCCGTCATTGTCGCTGTTGGCATCGCTTTCGTCGCTTCCATTCAGTGCATCTTGCGCCTGCATAGTGAACATACTGAACATTTGGGTTTCCTGGAACCGATTAATGTAGTCCGCAACCATCGCACTGCAGCGACGGTCAGCACCTAAGCGGGTAATGGACCCTCTGGATGGGGACGAATTACCCGAAGTCGCACGATTCGCTTGCTTTTCAGGGGAGTCTTCCCCAATGAGAATCCCTCCTTCCTTCTCCGCCATGGCAAGAGCACAGATAGACTCAATGTGGTGGTGAATCCTAGCGCACATGATCTTGCAGGCTTCGTCCTGGTGAACAGTAGGGAACTCCGGAGCGTTGTGTTTCCCAAAGAGCAACGCAGAGAAAGGCTCCAGCTCGTGAACTAACTCGTCACACTCCGGAAGCTTCAGTTCGTGGTAGGTGATGAGATCCTCATCGTGCATATGCAGTGAATTCTGGTCCATGTTCATCTCAATCACGTCTCTCATAGGTCCGTCCAACGTCGAGAAGTTCCGTATCGATGCCGAATCGATCGATACACGGCCAGCGATCAAAGGAACTGGGGCCTCTAGCAGTTCATTCAACCTCGGAGGCAGCACTGTGATCACTGGACCTGCCCATTGTAAGGGGTGAAGGAGTGTGATCAGCGCTAGCACACACGAGCTGACAATGTTAACGTGGTCGGAGACGACCAGCACTTTCCTCTCCGAGCATAAACAACCAAGCAAGAAAAGCACTTGATCCACTGACAGCAATCCGAACAGTGTGGGCGCTGCATACTCCAGCACGAGATGCCTCCTCTCCACTGCCAGACTGGCACTGTGTGGACGGTGGAATGCCAAGTGCGTAACCTGAGGGGAGAGCACCATACGACTCCACCCGCCCATGGAAGGGATCTGCATCTCCTTCAGCCGCTCCATCACTCCTTGAAAGACCTCCACAAAGTCCAGCATACCTAGTGGTTTCTCCAGCATCGTCGCTGGGTTATCCCAGGATTTCTCCTTCTTCGACATTCTTTCTCTTCGTTTCGTATTCCAGAGCACAGCGATCCCGTAAAGCACTTTGGAAAACAGCCCAAAGAAGGGATACGGGCTCAGTAAACACAGACAACACTGCGTGGGTCCGTCCGAAGGAGCTGGAGCCTCAGACTCGGAGTTTTCATCGTCTTGGTCGGGAAATAATGGACAGCGGACGCAAATGGCGTAGGTGATTTCTGTGGGGTTACTGGCGCTAGCGATGGTCAGGACAAACGTGGAGTCTGGACTCCGATACGTGCGATGTCGCTCTTGCAGTGAGCGTTTGAGTTGTGACAGATAGAAGCCGCTTGTAGGTGGGGGTTCTTCTCCGTAAGGGAAGCAAATCTCCAGTAAACCTTCGAGCTCTTGCACTTCTCCAGCGTTCGGTGGGTATACACAAAGGAGTTTGGATGCTGGAGGAGTATGGGGTCTCGGTGGGGTCGTAGCTTTAACTGGGGCTGGAGGAGGAGGAAGCGGAGGAGTAGGCGGTGCACTCCGTAAGCCATTGGGAACGAGGTTCGAGAAGAATCCATTGGCCGCACGTCTGAGCGGGGATGGCACTCTTTCCTCGTTGAGATTATCCAGTACTACCTGGGACTGCCGCTTCAATGACCACATGCTGCCTCCGTTGGGGGATATCGCCTTCCACTTGCCTGCCGGTGCGCTTCGTGGCCGCTCATCGTACGTGGCTGCAGTCTCATGGTCGACCTGTTCCAAACTCTCCTGAGGGTTTCGTGTGCGCGAAAGATCCAGAGGCTTGAAGCGATCCGAGAGCGACATGCGAGACTTGGACTTGGACTTGCGAGGCGCAGGCCCAGCCAACACCACTGCGTACTTGAATAAATCGCCCAGGGATGCATCGTCAATGTCGGTGAAGACGTGGCAAGCGTCATCCGTCTGGTTGCTTTCATCCACCTCGGGTTCGTCTAGAAGTGGAGGGTTCTCAACAGGATCTGGAAGTGGGTTTAATGGAGATTTAATGGCGCTTGAAGGTTCCTGTGGTGTCGGTAGATTGCTAACAGTCCCTGGCATCATTTCATTGTGCTGGAACTCTGGGCAGTGGCTTTCTGGAGTCAATTCATCCTTTTCTTTGAATGTAATAGGCGTCGGTTCTTCATCTGCCTCGTTGACAATTCGCTTGAGTCTGGTATTTTCCACCTCAAGTCGCTCGCAGTTGGAGCATTTGCCCTAGAGACAAATGTTGTAAGTCTACTGGGTTGAACTGATACTGAAGGCCTTATCTTACCTTGGCTTGCTCGTCGCAATTCTGGTGCTTTTTGTAGCGCAGCAGCTGAGCCGTCAGTTCTTGAGAGCGCAGTTTCTCCTCTTCCAGTTGATGCTTCGTCTCCTAACAGAAAAGAACAAACCAAAGATCAGTAAAGCAAACCATCAGCTTGCCTAACAAATGACATTCCCATACGCGCAGTCGCCGGCCGAGTTCTTTGTTGACCTTCCGAATCAAAAACAACATCAGAGACAGCCACTTCACTGCGGCCGAAGACGAGAGCAAGCTCACCTTTGTTTCCCTTTGAAACCTCCTCTTCCAGTCTCCTGCTGTAGTCGCTTCCTCCATGTCGTCCAGCAAGGAGTGACTTGTTTCGTCTTCAATTGCGACTGCCTCCTCACTCCATCCGTTTCAGTTGCTGCAAAACGGTTCTTTTAAGCATGTCAAGACTGGATTCCACCCCAAAACGGCTAACGTCTATCTGTGTAGAACACCCACTTTGTTCTTGTTTCTTCCGCACTAACCTGGATACGTGAGAGCAGATTGACAAGCACTTTGGCTCCTCTCCTGCGGTCTATCTAAGCTCAACGTCGAGATCCTTCACCATCTTGGCACGCACGATCTCCTGGATGTCGTCCACCTCGCTATTTGTAAGGTTGCGGTCCATGTGACGATACGTGATGCGGTAGCACTTGCTCTTCCGCTGCGACTTTGGGTGCGTGAACTCGTCCACAATGGCCACCTGCTCCACCATATCACCGGCAACGTCACGCACAACCTCGCACAGGTTGTTCTCGTGGAAGTCGTCGTCATGCCAGAAGCTCACGTCCTTGAAGCAAGCAGGGTATTTGCTGTACGGCTTGAACTTGGTGATCTGTCCGTCCTTGAACTGCGAGATGAAGCGCTTGTCCTGGGACCAAAACAAACGGATGTCCGGGATGTCGAACAGCACCATAGCAAGACGCTCAAGGCCAAGACCGAACGCCCAGCCGACGTTCTCACCCAAGCCAGCGTTGCGCACGATCTCCTGCTGAAGGACGCCGCAGCCGAGCACCTCGAGCCAGTCGCCGTTGAAGAAGATTTCGAGCTCCAGTGACGGCTCCGTGAAGGGGAAGTAGGCCTCGACCCAACGCATCTCGACGTCGCCGAAGAGCTCCTTTGCCATGCCCTCCAGCGTCTTCTTCAGCTCCTCCTTCACATGTGCCACCTTCTCTTCGCGGGGTGTGGCGGCGCCCAGCTCAGAGAAGATGCGTACGCCTTCCATCTGGTGGAAAACCGGGTAATGGCTCGCATCAATCTCGTCGCGGCGGTACACATCGCCCGAGACGAGGAACGACGTGAATCCCTTCTTCATGGTGGCCACTTCGTGTGCACTGGTGTGTGCACGCAGCACGCGGTTCTGGTCCACGTAGTAGGTGTCCGTGACCTTGCGACTCACGTGGTCCTTGGGCACGAGCATCGAGTCGAAGCAGTCGTAAGTCGTCACCACAGGGTCCAGATCGTCAAACACTGTGAACTTGGGGGCACTACACAGCAGAACTGGGTCAGAGCTCCATCTTCGCACTAATCCCGCCATTGTAACCATTGCTTACCCGTGGTTCTGGTGCAAGTCGTTAAAGTAGCTCTCGATCTTCGTCTTGATGATATGTAGCGGGTGATTGGGCTGGCGGTGCAGGTTCACGCCGATCTTAGCGACAATAGACTCTCCTACATTACAGTACGGGTCCCGGTTCTTCATCCACTCGAGCTCTGCAATAGACAATCGATAGTAAAGTCAGCGTTTGAATGATGTCAACCCAGAGAATGGCAAAAAACCGTCGAGTACCGGTGCCGCTGGTGGCCAAGGCGCGGACTGAGCACTTAGAACCGCTTAGCAACGCATTGGGTCGCCTGATTATGGACGCGCATCGCTGGCTGAGGTTCTGCGTCGCTCGGCGCATCATGATCCTCTTGAGGTCGGTCGACTCCTGATCTGCGGTGGCAGACGCGCGATGAAAACATCGTGTAACGTACATATATTACCTGTTGATACGCATGACTTATGATTGAGCTTAGGTCTTGAAGCTGAAGTTGCATAGAACGGCCGTCATATTGTCTGCTTGATCGGCGAAGTAGCTGCTGGCTCGCTGCAAGTTGGCATTCATCAGAGAGGAGACCATGGCGTCCACTGGAGAATGGTCCTCACCCACTTGACTCTGCAGGTACAGGCTCTGGTTGCGGCTTGCGTCGCTGAGGAAACAGCGCAGTTCGTGATATTTCCAGTTGTCCCAAACCCCGTCGGACGCCACCACCAGAATGAAGCTCTGCTCGCTTGGCTCTTCGCTGCTGTTCGACGCGTAGCTCGTTCGATCTTCGTCGTCATCTGCAGCACTGGCGCTGCGACTGTCCTCTTGGTTGTCTTCTGTGTGGCTGGAGTGACTGAGATCTCTGGCGACGACACGTTCGAGCGAGAGCTCCGTCACTGTCGGCTCGCAGCTGACGCCGTAGCTGTGCATGTGGAAGTCTCCGAGTGAGCGCGTGAACGCCAGCGCGTCCGGAAACAGCGAGTCGAAAGGGGTCGCAACAACCGTTGCCCATTCGTCACGCACGTTCTTGTAGTAGTCGCCTCTTGGGTGACACTGCAAGTCGCCTTTGCTGGTCATAGTGAAGACCGGTAGGCGTCGACTCTTCGGCTCCGTGCTGTCGTACACGAACCGCAGAGCTGGTAGTGCTGGGTCCAGCGAACTGCAACGTGCGGTTCTAGCTCGAACAAACTCAAGCGCACTTTCAGGACTGTGGTTCCCAGATATCAGCAAGAGATCAGATTTCCGTGTGCGATTGTTGTCCAGCTCGTCTTCATGTCTTGAGAGCTCGTGGAGCGACTTGTTTTGCCGGTGCACGTCCGCATCATCACTTCCATGCACTTTTACATCGGCTACACGTAAAGCAGGACCCATCGAGACCAGCAGGACGGTTGAATCGCCAACATTCGACGAGTAGATCTTCTGTCCGCCGTTCAAGACCACCACGATAGTCGCAGTGGTGCCTCCACGAACACTCGCCACAGTCCCCGTGTGCCAGTTGTGGCGCACTAGAAATCCTTCCGGCTGATGCTCCTCCACTGAGTGACCAGCTTGTTCATAGAGATCTCGCAGTGTGTATTTGAGGACGAGGTGGCACGAAGCGAAGAGCTGCAGGAAGAACTCGTCCGGATCGCGCTCCAGTCTCGCGTAGTCTTCGTGCGAGTAGCCCTGGAACTGCGCCTCGAAGTATCGTTTGGCAGCTTGCGCAACGTCGCGGCCGGTGTCTCTCCCGTGGCCGTCGAAGAGCCCCACCACTAGAGCAGCGTTCTTCGGGTCGTAGAAGGTGAAGAACGCGTCCTGGTTCTCGCAGTTGTCGGCGCCACCGATGTCGCTGATGCCGCTCACTGCCACACTCGCAGTCAGACCGGAGCCTCGCCACTGCGACCTGAAGCAGATGGGATACGACGGTCGGGACATGGAAGTGTAGCCGCGAGATTGAAAAGTGAAGGAAGAGCTTGTGAAGATTGTCGTGAGGTCAGATTTGGCCGTTATCTTCTAATGCCAGCACTGTTCCGCCGTCTCGTTGAACTAAGTGGCTTCCAAAAGCGAGTCGTTAATCTCTGTGCTCCCTTGGCTGTGATAACCAAAAGGGACTCACACCTGTTCAGTTGGCAACGGACAATGAATGCTGCAGTCTCTGGGGCGGAGTGGGAAGCTTTTCTTGGGAGCAAAAACGCATTTTATACTTGCAAGATACAGTAACTTATCCATGCAGTTCTATCTCTGCGGACGATACTCTATTTACGCCGATGCGTTGACCTTCGACTTGATGTAGTGCAGCAGCACGACGCCAGGGCGTCGCTCGAAGTCCTGCAGCGTCTCGTGGCTTGAAAGCACCTGATCGCCGTTCAGACGGTTCAGCAGGGTCACGCAGACCACCGCCACGGGGATGTTGAGCTTGTGGCAGAAGCCGGCCATCAGCCGCGCCTCCATCTCGATGTTGCGCACGCCTGCGTCGGCCAGCTTCTGCAGGAACGCCATCTTGTCTTCGAGCGTGTACTCGCAGATGGCGCCGTCCAGACGGCCCTGGCCCTCGTAGAAGTCGTTGCAGCTGAGCGTCTTGCCCACTGCGTAGGGCAGACCCACCTCCTTCGCAGCAGTGATGATCTCCTCACGCACCTCGGGCGAGCAGATGGACGGACGCAGCACGGTCGAGCCGAGAACTGCCACCTCGTCCACGGACTCCATCTTGTTGTTCACGCCCTCGGACGTGATAACGACAGTGCCGGGCTCAACGCCAATGCCGCCGCTCGTGCCCATGCGGATGTACGTGGCCCCGTGCGCGCCGGCGTACTCGAGCAGCTTGGTGACTTCGTGCAGCAGGATGGAGATGGAGGGCATGCCGATGCCGTGGTTCGCCACGAGCACGGGGCCCACCTTGAACAACGTGTAGCGCGACGTGCTGCCGATCGGAGCCAGTTGGTAGCCGTAGGGCGTAGCGATGCCCAGCTCCTTGGCCACGGATTGTGCGAAGTGGGTCATGCGTTCGGCGCTTCCGCCCGTGATGAAGAACTTGACATCTCCGAACGTGTTGGCCACCTGCTGACGCTCCTCCTGCGAGCACGTGAGTCCGATATGGAACAGCACGTCCGAGTGCATCTCGAGGATGTGGCTGTTGCGCACGTGCACTTGGGCCGTGGCGTCGGCGACTGCGTCCATGTTGGGGGCCATCTTGGTGAAAGAACTTGACTTGGGCTTAACGGGGGAAATTGGATACTGGAGCTGCTCCTGGCTTCGGCATCGCTGGTCTAAGATGCAGAGGTATGCGTACGACGCCGGACATGTGACAGCCTGCAAACAGCAACTACAACTGTGAATGTGCGTGCACCGGATTTGGCATGTTTACTTACCGTAAGCTTAATGTGAGGAAATGATGCTAGCTTATTCAGACAGGTAAGTATACGGCATGCAACCAATGGGCCAATTGTAGTTGAAGACGAATTGGAGACCGCGACAGTGACGTGGTCGACCTTTGCTGCTATAATGTGAAGCTTAATTAGCTTTTAAACAACTTTGCACCTGTAACCTCCAATGCGTTCGCTGTAAGGCTAGAGGAGCTGACGCGTGCCTCGGTTAGTATCGCCGTGTTCACCTGTGCCTAGAGACGCTGCGTACACGTACAGTCCGTTTCTTGTATTGAGGTTAGAGCGCATCTCTTCAATGTCCGCTTCCTTCGAGGGTGTGTGCAACGAGCACGGTTCTTACTCGCCAAAGTTTTCGTACATGTCCATGGCCTCCTCCTCTACCGCGCGTCCGAATGCCTCGAAAGTGCGCTGAACCTTCACCAAGCGAGCCGCCAGCGCCAGGAACGGGTCGTCCAGCGCACGCTCCTCCCAGAACCCGTACTCAGTCTTCTCGATCTGGCTGATGTCGATGTCGGCGAGGTGGTCGAGGCCAGAGCTTAGACTCACACCCACGGCAACCAGAGTCCCCAACTGGAAGGCCCACCAGAAGTCCTCGGAGCTGTAGTACAAGCAGCTTGTCGACAGCGTCCAGCAGAGCATCTCCACCAAGGACCGGGACCAGTGCTCCTGCCAGTTCCATCTCACCTGCGTGAAGCGCGATTGCAGTGTGAGTCCAACACGTCGAGTCGGCAACCACAGACAGAAAAACTCGGCGAGAACGACGAAGGCCACACCTGTGCACGCCGTCAGCAAGGCGAAGAACTTTACATCGTGGAAATTCTCCCACAACGAGCGCACCGCCACGACACCAAGGTAGCCAAACACCAAGTTCTTGATGAGCGTGATCTCCTGACCATCAGTGGGGGCTTTACCGTTTTTCGGCACATCAAAGCCAAGTCGCTGCAGAAGCTCACTGCCTCCGGGCTGATTGCGGATGACGCGCGCCAACCCGCGCACGAACTGCAGTACAACCTCGTCACATACGGACATCACGGCACCAACAAAGGTGCCGACTTCCAGGGCCAGTAGGATATCACCGTACAGCGAGTAGGTCGCGTACGTGACGCTGGCCCAGCACACCACCTCCAAGAACGACTGCAGCGTCTTGGTAGCCCAGTTAAAGCGCACATCTGTGAATCGCTGCACTAAAGCTGTAGCAACCAGCGGTGCCATACGCACGGGGAAACTCCCACAGAATTGCAGTACGGACTCGGACAGCGCGTCCGTTCTGGGCATGAATTTGCCGTAATACTCGCTATCGTTCAGGATCTCTTGTGTAGCATCGTCTCCAGGATACAGGATCTCGTATTCGCTGTCCGAGTCGCTGCTGCTCTCTTCCGACTACAAATAATGATAAAAAAAAAAAACACGCGTTAGATGTGATCCCTCGGGGCGTTGCGGCTGAGTAGCTGAGCTGACCTGGTTGGGCTCTTGGGAGCAGCTACTATCGCCTTTAAGCTCTACTTCTGCTGCAGCAGGACCGAACGCCGCCGTCTTTGCCATAGTAAACAGCTTTATGGACTTCAGCTCGCCTTCGCTTCTTGCCAACTGGGCTCAATGTCGCTTCGATGTAGACGTCCTTTCTTAGGAAGAAGTTATCAGAAATACTGAACTCTATATAAGCATACTGAAATGATCAGTACTAACTGAAGTATCTAACTTCAGTGTTACACCTAATGTAGCCATCTCATAGAGAATCAGAGATCCACACTAGCAGCCATCAGACCTTCTTCTCCCAGCTGCTGCTGCTGCCCCAGACGATGGAAGACGACGACGCCACGCCCGAGGTAACCTCCGCGCCGATCAACGGACCAGCGCAAGGCCGCAGCGAACGCCACCTCTCGTCAGGAGCCATGGACCTGGCGTTGCAGGACAACCTGTGGACCTTCGAGTCGCCCGTGTCGCCGCAACCTGGCCAGCATCCAGGCACATATCGCTATTTGAAGGGAGCAGAGCTGGAGGGAGCAACCTACGACTTTGCCATTGTGACGAATAGACGTTTGAGCAAGAAGGAGGAGCAGAGGACAATGGACGGTGATGTGGCGGTGGATATTACAACGGGAGCGGAAGGACAGCTCATTGAGAAGCTGGTAGCCAGCGGTCTGGACGTAGACATGCTGGAAGGAGACTTTAGCGCGGTAGAAGCCGACGGAAAGAAGGCCAGCAAGTATTTTGTACTGCTGATACGCGGGAACGACGAGGCGCTGGCCGTTTACGGGAGGAGATTGAGGTTCCAGACGTGGATGCGCAGTGGCAACTCGCGGGAGGTGAATTCGGTGGTGCAGAGCAGCCCTATTGTCACTCCCGCCGAGAGGATCCAAGTGATCGACCATATTATCAGAGAGACGGCCAAGATCACCGAAGACCACCCGAATGTGCGCTCAATTTTCCCCGTTCATGACCCAGCTACCAACAGATACTTGTTGAAGACGTTCATTGGGACGCAGAAGCTGGAGTTTCTGTCGGAGAACTTCCTGCGTAAAGTGAGAGCGCACTTCGGGGAGAAGGTCGGGTACTATTTCGCGTTCATGGATTTCTACAACAAGGCGCTGGTGCCGATCGCTCTACTGGGCGTACTGTTAACCTGTCTTCGTGGAGTCATGGGCATCCCCATGTACATGCGTGTGCTGGTTGGTTGGGCTGTGCTGATTTCGGTGGTCTGGAGCTACGGCTTTCTCAAGGCCTGGAGTCGCCGAAACAACGAGCTCAATCACATGTGGGCGAACAACATCGACACCAACACGATCGTGTATCGCAACCCGAAGTTCCGAGGCGACGCGTTTGTGAATCCGGTCACTGGTCTGCCAGATCAGTACTATCCTGGCTGGAAACGGTATCCGAAGTACCTGGCTGTTGTCACCTTCATGGTGGTGCAGATCTCAATCATGATGTTCGTGATCGCTATTTGGATCACCGCGTTTGAAGTGCTGAAAGTGCGTTATCCGGACAGGGGGCTCTTCTCGGCTCAATGGTTTTACATCCTGGGCGGCGGTATTCTGTACGGACTGTTTGTGGATATTATCCAGTGGAGCGTGATCGTCACAAAGGCTGCACGTATGTTCACGGAGTGGGAGAACTGGAAGACCATTGAGCAGTTCGAAAAGTCCATGATCCGCAAACTCTTCCTCATGGACTTCCTCAACTACTATACGTGGTTTTTCCTCCTGGCCTTTGTGTACGTGGTTCCTGGTGCCGGTGATACGATTACCAACTTCCTCAACACGTTGATCTGGAAGGACCCAGCAAACTGCTGCTTCGGACCTTACATGGATCGTTCAGGTGCCTATTGTGACTCGTGTCCCCCAGCGTGGAATGAGATGGGGCTTCGCGAGACGCGTTGCATCCCGTGCCGTGGCTGGGTAACCTTTGATATCAACCACCTCGACTTGGAGACCCTGTTCCTCACGCCCATCATTATTACCCAACTGCTGAATCTGCTCATTGCTGTCGTCGTCCCATGGATTCACCGCAAGCACTACGAGCAGCGACTCCGTGGCACTGACCGCAAAGTTATGGCCATGGTCAAGGCGCAAGGGGAGCGCCGTCTCCTCGCGGAAATGTCGTACCGAAACGAGGATTCGGGTAACATTCCGGCCCGCAGTAGTGACAACCTCACGCACCTACTGAATCGATCATCGGCGCGTTACTTGGAGAACAGCGAGCGTGAGGTGGAGCTGCTCAACGCGAAGGCGCGCGCGATTCTGTTTGAGAGTGAGCAGGAAAACTACGACCCGTACGATGACTACCATCACATGACGGTGCAGTTTGGCTTTGTGGTGATGTTCTCGATGCTGTGGCCTCTTATGCCTGCTGCCTGCATGATCGTGAACGCCCTTAAGACCCGTGGAGACGGATTCCGCCTTTGCCGAACCAATCGCCGCCCGTTTCCACGCAAAGCAAGCGGCATTGGCGAGTGGCACAACATGCTGCACTTCATTGCACTAACCGGTGTGGTCGTCAACATCGGCCTTATCTTCATCTCTACGGGCGCCATGGAGTTCTACTCACCGTCGTGCTCGAGCCAGATCACCTACGCCATGGGCGGCGACTTCTCTCACTTCCGCTTTGGCCCGGACTTTGCGTGCTTCTCGCTCACCACTCGCATGGTCATGATCCTCGTGTGTGAACATCTCTCGCTGCTGCTGATCTGGACCTTCTGGAAGATCATCCGCAGCGTCCCGGCAAAGGTGCAGCTCGACATGCTGCAGCAGGAGTACGCCTTCAAGTCGAAGCTGTACCAGCGCGCAGCGAAGAAGGCGAACGCGACTGCCGAGTCGTTGGCCTTTTCAGCCGCTCTTCCGGCTCGTGGAGGTAGCAGCACGCATACTCTGTACTCGGCCACAGTGGTGAGTGGGCCACCCACGCCTGTCAAGACCTCGCAACGCGGTGTCTTCGCCGGATCAAAAGAAGAGAAGGAGCCGCTGCTATCGACCAAGAGACTGGCACAGGCCTGGGACTCGCCGCCAATACCCAACTCGAACCAGGACGACGCGTGAGGTTAACGTTATCTATGAAAGTCTTTTGCTATTATACCGTACGCCACTCCTACGCGTTAAAGTAGCAAGTTGAAGCAGTTTGCGCCCATGTTTACCACCGTGCGGCGAGGGATAGATACCGGTTCGCACATCTGGCGTGGTCGGTAGAGGAAACGTTTCGTCGAGTGTTGATCTGTATCTTTAAGTTGATGATGGAGGTTGTGTATCCTTAAGTTTATACCGACTCTATTCCGACGTGACGACTCGCTCACTCTCCAATTGCTTCAGTAGCGAATACTCCGACGTTGGTCAAGAGAAAATCCCTCCAGAGCTTATCATGACCTTCCGCGCCCCCGTACAGGCCCGTGGTGGAGGCTACGGCCTGGACGCCGAGCTGGCACGCAAGGCAGCCGAGCGCTACGACTACGACATGGAGAACGAGGCGCGCGCGTGGCTTGAGACCATTTCCGAGCTGCAGATCGGCGACGACTTCGGCGAGGGCCTGCGCGACGGCGTGATCCTGTGTACGACGGCGAACAAGATTCACCCGGGCGTCGTGAAGCGCGTGGAGACTAAATCCAAGATGCCCTTTAAGCTCATGGAGAACGTATCGGCGTTCCTCAAGGCCTGCCGCGTCATGGGCGTGAACGAGTTCGACCTGTTCGAGACCGTGGACCTTTTCGAGCTCAAGGATCTGGGCAACGTCGTGCGCTGTATCTTCGCGTTGGGCCGCGCCGTGCAGCGCAACTATCCGGACTTCGGAGGTCCCACGCTCGGCGTCAAGGAGAGCATCAAGAACCAGCGCAGCTTCACGTCCGACCAACTCGCCGGCGGAAAGAATATCCCGGCGCAGCAGACGCTCGGCAGCTTCCGCACCATGAAACGCCAGAATACGTCGCATTCGAACCGAGTTATGCTTGGTGCTGACGCCGCCCAGAGCGCGTACCGTGCCCCTCCTCCACCGCCTCCCCCGTCCGCGGAGAAAATTGAGCAGCTGTCTCGCTTCCGGAATGCGGACAAGCTCACGACATTTGACTCGCAACCGGAGGGAGAGATATCGCCTACGAAGAATGTGCCCACAAAGGAGGAAGTCGCTGCGACGGTGGCGGAGCTTTCCGATGACGTGGGCAAGACGTCACTAGACGACAAGACACTGGCGTCGTCGATTCCGGGCTTGAACAGTGCAGCTGCGAAATCTGGACCTACTGCTGAGGAAGAGGCACAGGAGTGGATTGAGGCCGTTCTGGGCGAGAAGTTCTTGGCCAGCTTCGGCGACAGCTTGAAGGATGGCGTGATGCTGTGCACGCTGATGAACACGATCAAGCCTGGTCTGATTCCGCGCATCCAGACATCGTCGATGCCCTTCAAGCAGATGGAGAATGTGAGCGCTTTCGTGCGCGCATGCCGTAGCATTGGTGTGGCTGAATTCGATCTGTTTGAGACGGTGGACCTGTACAACCAGAAGAACCTTGGACAGGTGGCGCAGTGCATCCACGCACTTGGCCGTACAATCCAGAAGACGATGCCCGAGTACAACGGACCGCTTCTCGGCGTGAAGGAATCGACTGTGAACCTGCGCCAGTTCTCGGATGCTCAGCTTCGCGAGGCGGCTGCAGCTGTTCCCGTACTTGCCAATGCCAGCCAGTCGGTCATGGAACGCCGTCCTTTAGACCACTCTAATTCGATCACTTTCCGCGTCGACACAGCTGCAAAGGCTGCAGCTGACGCTGACGCAACTAACAGTGAAAAGGACTCACCGAAGCCAGAGCCAAAGACTGTTGAGCCAGAGACTCCTGCTGAGCCGACACCTGCTTCGGAGCCAGAAAAGTCAGAGGTTGAAGTTGTTCCTACTCTGGAGGTGGAGAAGGAAGAACCAACCAAGTCCCAGGGACCTAGCTGGTTGACGCAGCGGGTGGCATCCCTAAACTCGGCGAACTCTGGAAACCCTGCGAAGCCGCACCTACCCGTCGGGGGTTCCTCTTCCGTGCTACCGACGCGTACTGTCTGGAGCTAAGAAGCGTTGACAGCTCACGGAGCTTTTGTTGCTGGTTCCTATGTGAAGAGATTGCTGCGTTTTTGCGTGTGTAAGGTATTCGACGACAGGAGTTGATCTAGATATTACATCCTCCACAAATTGATCTGGTACACTTCTGCTTTTGTCGTCCAGGTGTTGTCTTTATCCGCTCTAGACTGCTTTGCTGCTTATTTGTCTATCAGTGGTACAGCTCCGCCACCTCAGTGAGCACGCTAGTGCAAGACTTGTCGATTCGTAAGCTGCTCAGTTCATCTCCACGTGTCGGTCCCAAGTTCAGGATGGCGATCGGTATTTTTTGAGCATGCGCGTGGTTAATGAGACGCATGGCTGAAAAGACCTTCAGTGATGAGCCCACAACCAATAGGGCGTTGGCGTCACGCACGCGTTCGAGTGCGGTTGAACGCGTAGCTGCTGGCATATTCTCGCCAAAAAACACGACTCTGACGTAGCAAACGAGTGAGAACTGCCCGCCTTACAGTATCAGATCAAACTCCACGCGTACCTGGGCTTCATGATGCCGCTACACTCGCCGCACGCAGGGTAGATGAAGCCGTCGTAGTCCCACGAAATGTCGACGTCGCCGTCAGGGTTCACTTTGTCGCTGGAGGCCACATCCCCCGCCTCTTTGTCAGGGTGTTCGACTGACCACTTGACGACCTGCGGGTTCAGTTCCGCCAGCGCTTCCTGGTAATTCTTACGCGATGTCACGTGGCCGCAGCCCTGGCATTCCACTTCGTGCAGCGACCCGTGCATCTCCACGACACTGTGCGAACCGCTCTTAGTGTGCAGGCGATCCACGTTCTGCGTGAGGATACTGGAGACTGCGCCGGTCTGTTGCAGCGCTGTCAACGCGCGGTGAGAGCCATTGGGCTGAGTGTTTAGGATCTTGGGCCATCCGAGGAAGCTTCGCGCCCAATATCGTTGACGGTACGTGTGCGCTCCAATGAACTGGCCACGTAGAACAGAAAGGTATAAGTATAATTATACTTTTAGAAGAATGTTATTGAGGCGGAGTGCCAACCTCCTGGAATTGGATGGGGCGAAAGTCCTTGTTGCGGTTGTACACGCCGTTAGGCCCTCGGTAGTCTGGGATGCCCGAGTCCGTCGAGATGCCTGCCCCCGTCAGCACCACCGCCTTGCCCCTACCGGCATCCAGAAACTTTCGTAGCTGCATGGCATCGCTCACCGATGCACGAGTTACAACCATGTTCGCTGCCCGAGCCTCCATCTCGACGAACGAGAAAAAAACGTTACTTGCAAAACAAACGTTATTATAATTTAGGTGGGTCGTGTTGTATTTTTAACTTAACACCATGACTCCGAACGTCGTAAATTACAACATCTTACAAATATTATGTCGTAAGTTACGTCATTGACAGAATAAGAAAATGGCTCAGAAATAATTTTCAATACTTTAATCAAGTGTTTTGTCAGCGCCGACAAAATATAAGCTGCAAAAGGAATCAACCTGGTACGAGTGCATGGATGAGCGATACAATACGGCCGCCATGTACGGCAGGACTCGTGCCGCACGAGTGCGTGTACAGCTACGGACAGAATGCTACAGCCAGCCTTACATTGTTGAAGTGATAGAAAATGCGTGCATCTATGTCTGG
>LGSM01000117.1:0-72402 GCA_001314345.1 Phytophthora multivora | reverse complement strand
GAGCCTTCCTCATACTTGATCTCCATCAAGTAGTGTTGGATGAAGTACGGGTCACCGTGAAAGGCTGCTCCCTCGTACTTCTGGCAGATGTAGTTGAATATCTCGTAGGAAGTCGTGAGATTCTTGACCAGCCGTACGTGCATGTTGTCCATCGTCTTCATCAATAAGGCCTTGGTCTTGGCTTCTTGGCGACGGCGCTCACGCCGGCTAAGAGGCTGTGGCTTCTCTTTCTTCGTGCGCTTGCGTGCTCGACGAGCTTCACGCGAGTTGAACGGTCGGACGGCTGGAAGGGCCTTGTGCTTGATCGACCAATCTGAGCTGGCTCCAGAGTCATCATCAGAGTCCGAGGGCGGCTTGAGCTCGTCATCGCTCTCCTCGTAGTCCACAGCGTCAGAGTCCGAGGGCGGCTTGAGCTCGTCATCGCTCTCCTCGTAGTCCACAGCGTCAGAGTCCGAGGGCGGCTTGAGCTCGTCATCGCTCTCCTCGTAGTCCACAGCGTCAGAGTCGACTTCAGCGTCCTTGGTGGCCTTGGCCGGAGGGTCGTCGTCGTCGGACATGTCACTAGCGCTCTCTTCACTCTCTTCTTCTGACACACCATCGTAGTCGAGCTGCTTCACGTAGCCGAGCAGGTGCTTGCCATCGAGTGCTGCGCACACGCGAGTCTTCCACACGTCGAAGTTCTCGGCACCGATGAGTCGTGGGAAGTCGTCGCTTGAGGCTTGTCTTGGGCTCATAACCTCTGGCGAGTAGAGTAGGGTAGAAGTGAAGATAGAGAAGAAGAAGTTGTTGTGTTAGACGTCAAAAGACGAAGTGATGTTCATTAGATTTATAGGAGCTGCACACCAATGAACGAGGAGACTACACTCCACTATAAGTATAGTGAAAGCCAGTCATAACAGCTTAAGGAGGTCCTCTGTAGTAGGTAATCATTCTGTTTAGAGGCAACTTTAGCAAGATGCTTCCACCTTTTCACGAGGAATGCGAGCTGTGGTTATGTTTCCATCGTCCCAAGGTTCGAGAGATTGAGGTCCGACACAAGCGAAATCGGCTTCATCCAATTCGTGCTTGATGCCGGGGATTTCACGTCCCTATACCAATTGCTCTTCCCTCCGGATTCCTTCTGGTTTTCCGCCGATACCACACGAATTCAAGAACGAAGAGCGCAACGATCACCACAGCGACAATTCCCACGGTAGTTCCTGATACTCGAGCTTTTAGTGGTCGTTTCAACGGTGATAACGTTGCTCCTGCTGAAAGAAGATGCGCTCCTGCTGTCTGAGCACCGTCGCGGCGGAGTACTGACCCCTGCCAAGCATTTCCAGCAGAGCACGATTGCTCATTGTAGTGTTTCGGCACAACACTGTTCCGTGACGTTGGTACTGGCATTTACTACTAAAGTGGGTACTGTACATACTTACCAAAGTAGTTTACCGCGAGCCAGTGTCGTTATACTGCCGCCGCTGCAAATGCCGGCCCCTGTTGAGCTCCGTTCAAGTGAGCACTTTTCTTCTCCTCGAAGCAGCACGACGCAATTGCAGCGAGCAATGTTCACCAAGCTTTTAAGAATGCCCGAGGCGTTTCGGAGCATGCACTTTTGTCTGCCGCAGGATTCAACTCGATTGAAGTTGTCACGGACTTCAAGCTGAACCCAATCGACAATGTGTACCAGTCTGTGACAGTGGTCACGTGGCTTTCTCGCTTGAGGGTGCATCGTCGAAGCCGATCATGAGACCGAAGTGAGTTGGTTGCTTGGAGAATCTCCAATGGAGATTCTCTGTCCGCAACCTCTCAATGGGGGATTACGCGGACATCTCGTTGTCGCAGCTGCGATGACAAAGTTCCTGTCATCCAGCAGCGTTCCTGATTCTATAGGGAAATCGTTGCAATGCGGCCCCTCTCATAGTGCCACCTCTTGCTTGGGGAAAATCCTCCATCGATCAGGACCTCGCTGGTTGCGGCGTTCATATGCACTGCTGATACACACGCGCTGTCGACAGTGTCGCGAAGCCACATTTGACAAGTGTCATTTGTCGACTAGCGCCGTTGAAGTTCTGTTGGGTTCCATCTGGAACCGAGCGCATCAGTATAAGGTTGCTCCTCCTTGGAAATGGTCCAACTCGACACTAGACTAGCGTTCTCCTAGTGAGCTTGATGAGCCTGGTACATGCGGGTGGAATTCGCCGTGGTTCGAGAGTACAATACATGTACAAGTACTGCATGTAGATTATTTTAACTGACGCGTCGCCGAAAGCGATCTTAGCAAATCTCACCGGCAAAGCTGAACCAGACTGCACACTTCACGGTGCTCCCGCACTGTATCTGTCAAGGATTCCGCGACTGGTCTGGGACCACCGGTTGCAGGCCTAACGGGAATGGACACACGTGTATCGGATTTGATTCAACCTGGGCCTGGTTGGACTCTGTCGTGGTATATTCCAAATACATGTACATACCATCCCGCAAAATCGAACCGCTTCTCGGCGACGGTGCGGCTGCACGCCGTGCCAGCCGGACAGGCATCACCCGACTGCAGCCAGGTAGACCGACCGTTATCTGGCAGCAAAGCTGGCGACTTCACCGAAAAACGCTCAACGTGGAAATCAGCGCCCAGCGAGCCGCGACAGGCCGTGAATAATGCCGGCGCCATCGAAACTCGACAGGCGCGCGGTGGCAAAATATTGCCGTCAATGCAGACGCGCGGTGAATAGGTGTCGAATGTCCACGATCTCGCCAAGCCGGACGTGGTGGAGTGTCGACTGCAGTGCAGTTACCGTGAAGGAAGGTGGCACCGGTTCCCTCCCCCCCCCCAGGCCTGTCTCCATGGATGCGGTCTCCGCTGCCCCGACGTCTCCGCTATGCGAGCTCGGACCGCAGATGAGTCGGCGCCGCAGACCCCCCGTCCAGCAGCTCTTCCATATTTTTTCTTCTTGGTCGCGCGGCGTTTCATTCTCCCTCTTGCAGGATACCGCGCACGAGCACGCCGAAAAGCCGTAACGCGCCCAGTGCTCATTCCCACTTCGGCAGCGTCGAGACCGCAAGCCTGCACTTCCATGGGCCTAGCAGACATGAGCGAGAACGTAAGCAATAACGGCCAACAGAGCTGGCGCCAGTGGGAACCCGACCATGAGCCCTCTATGGACGACCACTTCGCCACCGACGTGGGCTGTGCGTCCACCGACGACGAGCCGCGCGCCGACGCGTCGCACGTGCCGGCACTCGGCGACCTGCGGCCGTCGTCCGCGCCCATCAGCCGGTCCAACGCGTTGGCACCGTTGAACCACCACAACCAGCTCACGCGCTTCATGGCCAAGCAGACGCTGGGATACATCCCCAAACTCAGTGTACGCAGCCCCGAGAACACCTCGTCGCCACCCAGAGCCGTCCTCGGCGGCATGCCCCGTGAAGGTGGCGTCTTCAACTTCGAGAGCCCGCGCGCCAGTGCCGTCGGGTCACCGTCGTTCCGGCTGCCGAGCATCGGCACGCCACCGCTGTCACCGCAGAAGTGGGCGAGCCCGTCCCCATTCTCCAACCAGGAGGACTTGGACGGCGGGCGCCCCAGTCTGCCGGCGTTCGCACAGAGCGGGAGCAACTTCATTCAACGCTCCGGTAGCTTCTCTGAAAGCTGCTCGTCACCGATCCCACCGCTCAAGCGACAACACCAGGAGACGACGCACCACGCCATGTCCATAGCCGACCTGTGTCAACCGTTCCGTTACGTGCGCGCGGCCTCATGCCCGTCCGACACGAACCAAGGACCACCCGGGTCCAACCCCACGTCTCCGCCTTCTGAACCGGTTGCGCGGCCGGTCGAGCAGAGCTGGCGTCCGACGATTGAGCCGCAGGCGTACGTGCGGACTCAGTCGTGCAGTAACAACACCGACACTTTGCGCGGTAGTTTGCCGCACAGCTCTTCGTCGACGAGTGACGAGTTCCAGTGCAACCGATTGGAGCGCAGCAGCTCCATGGACGCGCCGACACTCGTGCGTCACCTCAAGCGCACGGCGGCCGAATCCATTGACCTGACGCAATGGCTTGACCGTCCGTCCCGGAGTTCACTGACCGACTCGCTGAGCTCACTGGCCGACTCAGCGGACTCCATGTACCAGTTGGAACAGGCGGGACGGTCGATGCGAATCACGGATTCGCCCCGCGCCGACCTCGCGGCGCCAAACGAGGCCAAGCGCGAGAAGAAGCTCTGTGCTTTCCCACAGTGCAGCAGCAACGCCGTGACGCGCGGCCTTTGCATCAGCCACGGCGGAGGCAGACGGTGTCAACGCAAGGGATGCACGCGCGGCGCGCAGAGCAAAGGGCTGTGCGTGGCTCACGGCGGCGGTCGCATCTGCCGCGCGGCCGGGTGCTCCAATATCCAACGCAGTATGGGGCTGTGCATCCGTCACGGCGGCGGCCGGCGCTGCAGCGTCAAAGGCTGCCAGAAGGGCGTCGTGCGTCAGGACCTGTGCACGGCGCACGGCGGCAAGCGCAAATGCCGCGTGCCGGACTGCACCAAACACGTCAAGAAGAAAGGGCTGTGTCGGTCGCACGCCAACTCCTTGTACGCTACCTCGGGCTCGAGCTAAGTGACGGACACATTCGACAGTGACCGTCTCGAGCTCAAACTTTCATTCTTCCGCGTCGACATTTAAACCAAAGTGTACATATAGGCGATCGCCAAAAGTGTCTATACCATCAACCTCCCTTCACCACCACCACAAGGAGCATGTTCGAAGCGAACTTCGATATACACCGCTAACCTTCTTCCTCGGTGGTCGTACATTTAGTGGAGAAGCGATCGCTTGATCGCGATTCGCGAGCACTTTCGGTGGATCGACTGCGCTGCACCGAAAAGCAGAGCTGCGAGTGCATGTATGATACCATGTGGGCAATCCTTACGATACCAGCGGGGGAGAACCAACGCAGCATCAAAGCAGGGATCGAATCAAACGTTGGATGGCATTCATCATGAACTGTTACTACTGGATCATGGCCTTGATTCATGGGTGTGGGCTCAGCGCATGAGTCAGACGAGTCACTCGCCCTGACTTGAAGACTTTTACATGTACATGTAATAAGGACACGTACCTCTCCGACCTGCAGGTCCTGCACCGTGCACGGCCGCTGGAAATTCCAGTCAGGACGAAATGGCAGCGGGAATGGCGTGCTGCCCGAGCCGTTCTGCCTCCCTCGAAGAGAATGCAGAGACCCTGATCGACGAGCCAGCATATTGGCCGTCATCGATGACGTCCAATTCGCTGTACAGCGATGTTGAATCTGCCGATCGCTGCCCATTGCCTTTGCTTTCCAGCACCGGTAAACACTGGAGGTTGGTAGCCTTCTTCTCAGCTCGCGGGTTTCAAGACTTTTACAGTTACCGGTGATCTGTCTGGTGCTTGAATTCACCAAGACTTGAAAGATTCCTTCTTAACCAATGAATATATGAACTACATAGGGGAGAATGGTCGCTGAGCATATTAGGAGGTTGCAGAAATTGTTGCAGTGTGCTGAGATCTTTACTAGTCGCAGCGGCATTGAAGTCGATCCAAACGAGTGGTCTTACTGCATGTGGTGCGCTTCTAACTGGTGGATCGACATGCACTCCTGGAAGACCAACCGCTGCAGCTCCCCCTTTGGCATCTCCACTCCTAGATCAAGAGATTCCCGCTCAAAGTCGAAGTTGAACGGCTCAGCACACACTGGCTCGTCAGCCTGACGTTGTGCACAATACAAGTACGTCAGGTCCAAGAAAATAAATAAAGACTTCAGAAGTACAAAACAGCTCTTACAGGGTTTTGAAGCTGCGCCAAGTACGGATGTGCCAGGGCCTGCACGATGGAAATGCGCTCGGCCGGATTGAACTTGAGCATCTGAGAGAGCAAATCCACCGCCAGCGGGTTGGCATCAGGGAAAAATTCGATCAACGGGCGCTACAAGTAGTGAATACAATTCATCAGTTCAATTCGAGGCATCAACACATTTATCCACCTTACCTTTGGATAAAATCCATGCTGTAAGATGGCTCGCTTCGCAGCTTCATGTGGTACGAACGCCATCTCTTCTTCGCTTGGGGATCCTAGCACGCGGATGATCATGTGTAGCTGGTCGGACGGGTCTCGTCCAGTAAAGAACGGTCGACGACGCAGCATTTCGGCGAAAATGCACCCGACAGCCCAGACGTCCACCGCGTCGTTGTAGTTCTGGCAGTCGGTCAGCAATTCCGGGGCTCGATACCAGCGCGTGACGACATACTCCGTCAGATCCTCGTTGTGCGCCGTCTCCACTCCCCGTGCCAATCCGAAATCGCAAATGGACAGGTCGCAGTTGGAGTTCACGAGCAGATTCGACGGCTTGAGGTCTCGATGCAGCACATTTCCAGAGTGCACGAACTTCATGCCACGTAAAATCTGGTACAAAAAGTACTGGAAATGAGCGTCCGAAAGCGGCTGCGACGAGCTGATGATCCGTTCCAAGTCACTCTCCATGAGGTCCGTCACGATGTAGATGTCGTGGAAGTCCATGACGTTGGGCGGGATCAAGATCACGTCCAGAATCTGCAAATAAAGCCCTGTTAGATCCGAATTCCCAGTAACTTTTACATACGAAACCGTACGTTGATGATGTTTTCGTGCACTCCGAGGTGTCGGAGCAGCTTCATTTCGCGCAAGATCCGCTTCGCATCCGTAAGGTCGTCGAACACGTCGGTGATCTTCTTGATCGCCACCTTACGGCCCCGTAGCTGTAATTTACATACAATTTTTAGATTAAAACAACTTGCAACAACAACGAGATTTCGAGTGTACCGACCGTGTCTTCGGCAGAACAGACGATGCCGTAGGAACCCCCACCCACGGGGCGTAGATTCACGTAGTGCGAACGGACTTCGAAGACATCTCGAGACACCGTGACGCAGTGGAAGTCTGGTCCGTAGCGGGATGGCTCAATCGACATGGTCGGTCGATCGGTACTGGGAGACTGTTGAGGAGCTTTTCAAGATACACTACACAGATGAAGAGACATACGCTTTGGGTACAATAAAAAACGAATAGACAGCATAAGAGCATTTTTAAGGTTGGGTAATTTTCAAGAATGAGGGCAATATATTGAGTTGAAAAGCTCCAGGTCCGCTCAAGAGGATGCTACTTGATCAATAATATCGCTGCCCTCAGTGGTGGAACTTTGTGCTCCAGTCGTATTTATTCACCATCTCTGGTTGGGGTTTCGCTGCTGCTGAGGTTGTTGCTGCTGCTGTCCCATGCCTTGCCATTGAAGACCCTGGAAGCTATTTTGCTGCTGCTGCTGCTGCTGCTGCATACCTCCCTGTGGCTGACCCATCCCCATGTGCATCTGGCTGATGTTCATGCCGCTTGGACCTCGAGGAGCCATTGGCGACGGACCACCTGAGCCCATGGGGTTGAAACCTCCTTGCGCTCCGTATGCTCCGCTGTGGCTTCCCATTGTAGTCGGAGAAAGCCCTCGAGGCCCATTACTGGCGTTCATAGTGGCCGAGATCGGTGTAGGCCGCATCGGGGCCGTGTTATTACCCGCGAAGACGTCGAATGGATCACGGGCTGCCTGGGGAGGAGCCGGGCTTGGCTGATTGTACGTCAATTTACACAAAATGTTAGATTAGGGTCAGTAAAAGGATTCACATTGAGTATCGACCCCACCGGCGGGACTGGAGAAGGAGCCGCAGGAGTCTGTGGTGTGGGCGAAGGCACTGGATCCGCCATCTGCAATAAACAACGTAAGTTTCTAGTTGAGAACCATTTCAACCGCATCTTTCCTTTACTCACCAGTCCAACCAGGTCGTTATTGAAGGTCTTCTGCACAGCTTGAGGCTCCTCGCGCTTGGCTATCAGCACAACCAGACGTCATTAACCGTCGCTAATTCATTCCAACTAAGGCAGCATTTTCTCCTTACTGGGAGATGGTGGGGGTTCCGAGGTCTCAATGAGATCAGGAGCCTCCACTTGAACCTTGGGGGTCCCCGTTCTCTCTGGTGGGCGGGTAGAATTCTCCCTCTGCACTCTAGAGATCTTGCAAATGATTAACCCATTGAAATCCGGCACAGGGTCGGCATCATTCACCACATCCAGCCACACTACACAACAAAACACACTAAGTTTCCCCTTTATCATGGGCCGAAAGTACAATTTCGCACCGTATGTCCCCTCAAACGCCGTTTTAAATCGGAAGTGGAAGTCTCCAGGCAACGGGAAGCTCTTTTATCATTAAAAAAAAAAGTTCGTTAAGGTCAAATATAAAGGTCTACAGCTCAAAAACGCACCTTCTTCACATGCTGCAGCCTCAACTGGTCCACACGCGGCATCGGCACCACGTTCAGGTGGTCGGACGAGTCCCCGTCCTCAGGCACGAAGTAGTTGAGCATCCCCTCCATGGCGGTAGTCGTTACGGCTTTGTGTATGCAAAACCTAAAAAGTCTCGGATAAAAACTAAAATATGTACGCCACACTAAGTATAAATTCTACCAATCAGAATCATTCTTCATTTTGACAGCTAGATGACACCTGAAGACCAGGAGATGAAGCCCAAGCAGGTGAATACGGACGCGCTGCAGGCGGCAATGGACGCCAGAGAAGCCGATAGAGACGAAGAGGACGAGGAGCGTCAAGTTGTGACGCTCTCCAGCTGTGTGGATCTCAGCGACGTACAGGATGACGAGCTGTATTACGTTGGAACGGCAGGAGTGAAGGTCACAGATCTGGACGGCCTGGAAAACGTGCCTAATCTGTTGAAGTTGCATGTGCGATCCAACCTGTTGCAGTCTATGGCGAGTGTAGCGTCGCTGGTGCAGCTGGAGCATCTGGAGCTGTACGACAACCAGATCCAGACGCTTGAAGGCGTGCAGAACCTCGTTAACTTGAAGGTTCTGGACCTTTCGTTCAACGAGATCCGTGTTATTCCGGATCTGAGCCATTTGACGAAGCTAGAGGAGCTTTACGTGGCTAATAACAAGCTCAAGAAGATCACGGGCGTTGAGAAGCTGACGACGCTAAGGAAATTGGATCTAGGAGCCAACAGATTGCGCACAATTGAAGGCTTGGGAGGATTGACGGAGCTCAAGGAGTTGTGGCTGGGTAAGAACAAGATCACGGCTATTCAGGGATTGGAAATGTTGACGAAGCTGAAGATCATCAGTGTGCAGAGCAACCGTCTCGTGAAAATTACGGGATTGGAGAACAATTTGGAGCTTGAGGAGCTATATTTGAGTCATAATGGCATCGAGAACATCGAGAACATCGAGCACTTGGTGAGTTGTTACGGGGTTGCTTGGGCCTACTGATTTCTTACGCTCTTTTGCTTCTATAGACCAGCTTGACGACGATAGATCTGGCTGGAAACCGCATCACGAGCATCCCCGGGACTCTGGCACCTCTAACGCAGCTCGAGGACTTTTGGATGAATGACAATCAGATCGCGCAATATGCTGACGTGGAGCACCTCATGCCTCTAAGTGGACTACGTACGCTCTACCTTGAGCGTAACCCACTTGCTCAAGATTTCGAGTACCGAAAGAAATTAGAGGAACTATTGCCAGAGCTCGACCAAATTGATGCTACTCCGACGACGAAGGCGAGACAAGGGCGCAGGTAAGCAACCATTGCCGTAGCTGTCAATGTCAACCAAGAGATGGCGCGTCATGCCAGCGCAGTCGTGTTCGAGTCCTTCTTGATGATTTTTGCCTTGGCCGAATGCATGAGTTTTTGCCATGGTGTTGACGATTCTTCGCCGGATATCGCTTCGTTTGGCTGGGAAACACTATGTGCGAACGGCTTTCCGTTTGTGATATACACTTTAGCAGGTGGCGGGTGGATATTACAGCTGATAATAATGCAGACTGAGCACATGCCGTTCACCACAACCATCCATGATCCGCAATGAGCACAGCGCTGTCCTCTAAACTTGCCCTTGTAGATTGGTACCGCCATAATCCCTGCCACCACGATGCACGCGAAAACGGTAGGCACGATCCAGCCCGTCGGACGTTCTTGGGTTGTAGGAATTGACCGAAGATGCAGTACCTCGCTGAAAATGTCAGGCGGTTCCTCGTTCTCTGTAATGCTGACGGAACAGTCGACTACACTACGCCAAAACTCGGTCCCAAAATTCGACGAGCGTTCAATCACAACCAGTTCCAACTCGTATCCACTCAAGTACATCGACAGGTTTCGCGTAGGCATGGGGCATTCAATGATACCGTCGTCGTCGAGAGTGTTCCGTCGTGCAAAGCGGTACGTGCGTCGTCCTTTGCTCACACTAAGTCGTTGGAGGTCATTGAGCGGACAGGACAAATTCCACGTCTCATCAGCTCCTGTAGCAATCGGAACTGGGTTTGTGCAGCACTGTAAACAGTACTGCTGCCTCATCAAATTTGGATCTGTGAATTGAGTCTCGAAGGCGTAAGCTTTGTGGAAACCAGCACTCGAGTTCAAGTCCTTGCAACCATTGAGTGCGAATCCAGCGTAACACTGCTGGAGAAGCATCTTTACCGTTGTCGGTGTGTCCAGGGATTGAATAGCGCCATAGATCCCGTACGTAGCCTAGAATCGAACAGTTTAGTCCGGATCGATAAGTAGTGGGCAAAGTTCTCGAACCTTAATCGAAGCACTTACAGTAGCATTTAGTAACCCCGCGAGGATTGAGGCTGCAAGCGCAACGTAGCAAACCCATGCATCTCGCATCACCAACTCCCTCCACTTTCGCGACTAAAAATATGGAGGAAGTAAAACTTACAAACTGTCCATCTTCAAAATGCACCATATTTTCTATATATTCGTGTGGGGACAAAGTGCAGGAAATAAACGTCGGACTCGGGCTGCCAATTCATATTTTCACATCCACCAAGGCCCTCCCTCGCATCAAAACAACAAGACGAATCCCCTCATTCATGTTCCGCCATCCCTCTTCTCGCTACACCCCCGCTATTACCCTTCATTCCGGGTTGTGGCGAGCTTGCGGCTAGCACCACCCGATGACTTCTCCATATCTGAGCCGAACAATCTAAGCAAGCACTTGACAGCATCACGGATACGACGCACCACCAGCAGATGCGCGGTTCTCTACTATGACTGCCCAGGCCGCGGTTGACTAGTTACCGCAGGCGTCGGCGCTGTCGCTGCCTTAGTCGTCGTGTCCGTTCCTGGTGCTGGTGGTGCCGCTGATTTCAAATAGATTTCGGGTATCAGCTCGTCTACAGGGACCGAAGCAGGAACTTCAGTCGCTGACACGGCTGTGTTGACCGGCACAGACGCAGAAGGTGGCGGTGAAGGCTCTTCGTCAGACCCATCGACTGGGAGACCCACATCATTATTGTCAAATTCCACAAGCATTGTAGAGGAATTCTGCACGGTGGCGTTTGCTAACGTCTCACCCTGGGCAAGCAGTCGGAGACTTTCGTCTAATGCGGTCGACGAGCCATTCGGTTCACTTAACACGGCGCTCTCCCCGTTTTGTTGCCGTGCGATAGCTGCTCGTTGCTTGTCGAACTCCTCCATCTTCTTCCGGAAACGTTCGATTTCACGCTGGTGCTTCTCCTCCTCACTCCGGATCGCAGCTTCCAGGGATGACTCCCGTTCGTCAAATGAAGTCCGAGCGATCTTCAAACGGTCTTCCAGCTGATGAATTTGCTGCACGTAGGTGGGATCAGCGATTGAGCCCATTGATACGCCACGTGCGCGCATCTCCAAAATATTCAACAAAGCTTCCTTCGTAAGGGTAGATTCACTCGCGGTGTGAGGGAGGCCGGGGCGTGACTGGGAACGCCCCACTTCGTTGCCAGGGAAACCTTGAATCGCGCTATTGCTGCTACTAAGTCCGTCAAGCACCATCAGATTGGACGATGGATCCGTCAGATTCGCATTATTCAAAGGTTCTTGCGAACCAGACGCCGCCAAATCCTGAGGGGGCGCAGCAACAGCAGCACCAGCAGCACCACTCGTGCCTAACACACCCTGAAGCACAGTAGACGGTACTCCCGAACTGGAGACACTTGAAGTACTCGGCGTGCGATCCAACCCGACAGCACCCCGCATATACGCTTGTTGTTGATACGCCTCGTGAGGCACGTGCACGAACGACATCTTGGATACATTAGGAAACGGCTTGGTCGAGAACGAGTACGGCTCGGGCGCTTCTTCCCACACGTCTTCCTGCACGTCCGAAAGGTTGTTGATCTTGCCCTCCGTAACCAGGAAACGAATGGAGTCAGCAATGTCTTCAAGATCCGGCTCCAGAATCCCCACATCCACAGCTAATTCGCACGCAACTTCATGTGGGCTATCAGCGAACAAGTTAAACGGAAATTTGATTTCCTTTGATTTGCCGTCGATCATGATTCGCAGATTCAGTAGGATGCTGTGCTCATTGTCAGGATCTTTGGCAGCTTTAATCTCGTGACGCTTTACACGTTTCCGAGCAGTGGCATTATTTGATGCTGCCGGTTGTTGAGCTGGCGGAGCTGGCGGCGGCGGAGGAGACGGCTGCCTGGGAACAGGAGCAGCGGCTTCGGCTACAGCAGCTGTCACTGCATTCGCAGTACCAGGTGAAACATGAATACTAGCCCGACGGACAAGGTTGCCCTGAGGCTCCACGACAGGATCAGGGAGCTGCATTGACGGGACTGAAGCTTGAGGAGCTTGAGACGGCGTCAAAAGTCCTGGAGCTGAATTCGGCGGCTCGGCCTTAGCCACATCCACTGAAAGTGCAGGCGTCTCCCCGGTAAATGACTGCGAGTGCTCTGGTGTTTCCTTTCCATTGGCTACGGGCGAATCTGTAGGGCTTTCAGCGTAATCTGGCGACGCATCATTTTCCAAATCGAGTCGTTGTCCTCGTCCACCCATGATATTTATCCTCGTGTTCCGGATTGCACTCTCAGTACCAGGAAGAGTCGCCAGGAACTGGTCCACATGAGAATCAGCATTCTTCTTTCCCGACGAAAGGGGCTCATCGACACTAACCATCTCGCTGATAACAGGTTGAGACGGCGAGTGTGTCAACGTTGGGGCTGCATCAGTAAGTGTGGCTGCAGTTTCAACTGGTACTGGAGCAGGCACTGGCGTCGGCAGTTCTGCTGCAGCTGCAGGTGCCGTCACTACTGGTGCCGAGTCCGTGGTTGGGGAAGGTGGCTGAGTGATGCTATCACGCCCTGATCCAGCAGGAGGAACCTCGATTATCCGATGCGTTCCACCAGTTTTCTCCTCCGCAGGGGCAGCAGCCGTAACACTACCAGCACTACCTGGTGCTGACGCACTCCCACTTGCTGAAGACGCCGCAGACATTTCTTCTGGCTCCAAAGAGAGCGAAGGGAACTGTTTACGTCGTTCGCTAACGGCAACAGCAGCACCATCCTTTGATCCGCTCTCCATGTTAAACTCCACCGCAAACGACTCTTCTGCCACCTTTTCCAGCCGCTGTTGCTGCTCCTTGCTTTCCCGCTCAAGCTCGTCTTCATCCAGGCACTCCACCATATCATTGTCATCATCTTGCACCTTGAGGAACGGATGGTCCAACAGGTACTGAGCAGTCACATCCACCAGACCATTTCCACGCGATAAACATAACTCAATGAAATCTCGCGCCGCCTGACTAACAACACGCTGCAGGCCCTTCGGTCGGATACCAGCCGTCACCTTCTTGTAGATCTGCGCTGGATTGATACACTCCGAATACGGCACCTCCTTTGTCACCATCTCCAAGACACACATCCCAAACGCGTAGATATCCACCTTCTCGTCATAACTCTCGTCATACAGCTCCGGTGCCATGAACTCGGGCGTGCCCAGCACACTCTGTGCCTTGGATCTCTTATCAACTGCCAGCTGCGTCGAAAGCCCCAGATCTCCAATCCGTAGGTCACCGGTATTACCGTTCACAAAGATGTTGTCACACTTTAAGTCGCGATGAATCACCGGTGGGTTCTGACTGTGCAGATAGTGGAGCCCCTCCAAGATCTGGAGGCACCACCGCTTGATGATCTTCCACTTGATGAACTGCACTCTCTTGATATAGGACTTGAGTGTACCCGACGTCATGATCTCCGTGATGAACACGACCTGGTTCTTCTCCTTGGAGAACCAGGACCCGTAGAAATTGATGATGTTCTTGTGTTCGAGTTTTTGCAGCAGCTGCACCTCCTGAATGATCCTCGTCTTCTCAGTACTGGGTAGAAGCCCAATATCAATAGCATTCCACGCCACATCAATGCCCTGGTCCGTGTCATAGGCCTTATACACCGACTTGTAGGCTCCGGTGCCCAGTCTGATGTCGAAACGGATGTAGCGGCCACGGGGCGAGTGCTCCACTGGCCGATCCCCTTCCTCTCTCACATACACGTCGCTCTCCTCCATCTCCAACGGCCTAGTTTCCCTTCAACTCTCTCTACAGCTTTCACTAGCCTTAATTGAGTCGGAAAACCCTGGAAAGAGCGATTTCTTCCAGTCCACAAGGAGTTAGAGACCGAAAAAAGCTGCTTCTGGACCGCCTGAGTCTTGCACTTCTTCCTGAACCTCTGCGAGCTACTGGAGAAGCCGAGAAACGGAACGGACTCAACACGAAGGACCTAAAACGCTCTGTTGCGACTCTTGTACCGCTCGGAAAAAGACCGCAACGACCCCACTAGAAGCGTCTGCTTGAGACGAAGGCGGGAAGCTGCCTGGCGCTGCTGTGGAGGGCCGGGGACGCTCGGGACGACACGCTGCCTCTACCGCTTGGTCTTCCTTCGCTCTTGGCTCTGTCGGCGCCCGCTGTTGGTCTTCGCTCGAGGCCCTGATTAGACTGGGATTAAGTATGGTCTATTTAAGCTTGGTTTCAGTATGCTGCATATAGCAATTAAAATAATTTGAGGTTTTGAGGTTTTGAAAAGAAAAAAAAGTAGCCATGTGCTGCGAAAAGATGCAATCATCTCGAATATGAGCAACTTTCACTGTTGCGATCTTCTCGGAGTCGAATTCCTTTCTTCTACCACCACATCCCTTGACAATAAATAACTTCGTTGTTGGAATTGTTATAAATGGGGAAGGAATGTCCTAAAAAGACGTACATGTAGACGATTTCTACACTTTCCGAGAGAAGTTCGCTAACTTTAGCAAGTTTAAGAACGGCCAGAAAGCATAACGCTCCCGATCGTCTTCAGTCCGTTTGAGATATCGTTACCCCACAATGTAGAACACCTCGCACTCCCGTCTGGCTCGCAAGTTGAATGCCATTTGCGTCTTGCCCGTGCCGGATGAATTTTCCAGCACGACAAACGGCGTGGAATCATCATCTCCCACCCTCATGTGCGCTAGATGGCTCGAAAGAGCTTGAACCTCCTCGATTTCCTTGAGACGATCGGCAGTCTCCAGGTATGAAGAAATGGTTTCGGTGAATTGGTCGTTCATGTCAGTTTACAACGCTTCCGGATATAAAATTTTGTCTTTCTTCGCCAGGAAAAGATCCAGCGTACACAACATTTTTCAACCCGCTGGCCCTCGTTCTCTTGATCGCTTTGTTCAACGCATACACGAGTTTGTCCTCGTTGATTTCGACGGAGAACGCGTCTCCCGCCACGCCGACGGCCGCGCAAAACAGCAATGATGATACCATCTTTTCTCGACTGAAATAATCAATAACAAGGTCGTAGTGTGTACTTCAAGTAGTTGGCAAGCTGAAAACTAAGTGCAACTCGGACTCCTCGAATTTCCTCTGGTTGACTCCCGTCTTCCTCCGGTCTAGTCCATTTTCCATCAATGACATTACGATTTCGTTGATATTTTTGGTGAAGCGAAGAAATAAATAAACGACAAATCGTTCCAAGTTTAAAAAAAAGCAGTAGGCATTTCCCGGACTAAAATGTCTCCACCGAACGCCTGGGGAGGAACCGACCAATCCAACACTAAAATTGCGAGTAAGCTGCGCTGTACATGTACACCTTCGTCTTCCGCCTGGACTCGCCTTGAAGAGAAATGGAACGAGATCCAAGTCGGTCGTCAAGGTTCGTACTCTGTTGAGCGTCTGGAAAGTCTCTATCACTACTGCTCGACCACATCTCCGACACGAGTGGCTCTGGTTTGTGTATTTACTCCACTTCCAGCCTTAATCTTTCTCCTGCTATTGGAATGCTTACCACTACGACCACCAGACGAAGGCTGGTCGGCCAATTGGATGTTCTGGATTCGTTTGATGCTAATGGTATTTACGCTAACAATTGTGGCGATATCGGACATGATTTTATTCATTCCAAACCTCGGATTTACACTGTCCAAGAGATTTATTGTAGCCTTGGGCTGTACCGTTGGCTACGTCGGAACGTGTTTACTTGCAGCAGCAACGAACGTCATTGGCTTTCCAATTCCTTTCATCTGGCAGTTTGGAGGACTCTTGTTGGGGCTTTTTCTCCCGCCAATGCTCTTGCTTGTGCTCGGGTTGGCGCCTTTCAGGAGCGATTCTCCCTTTCAGCAGCATTTTCGCCGATATATTCGACTATCTGGTGGCTTCATGGCTCTTGCTGGGGTCTATCCACTCTACAAAGTAGTGTACGATCTCGTACCTGTAGAACTAAAAGGTAGTGCTCTTGTTGCTCTCCCGTTGTGGAAATTTGCAGCGAAACATTTTATGATGCGATGTTCGCGAGAATTTGAGGATTTTATCCCAATGATCGTTGCTCTGACGGTGGATCTATTCAGCGCGCTTTTCGTTACGGTCTGCATTTCGAGTTCTGGATCGCTCTACCTCTCGCTGCTCTTCATTGCGACTGATATCGGCCAAGCATTACTGGAATTTCGAGAAGTGCGAGCGAATTCGCTAACTGTGTTGGATATTCTACACGAGGCTGCGTCGCCCGCCAAGGATTTAAGTGGAAAGAAGCCTAACCTCCTGGCAAAACTCACTGCTGTGACTCGGAACCCGAGTGGGTTTAACGTGAAATCGCTTAAGTTTACTCGTCTGTGGGCATGTTTGCCGCATCCAATGAGTTCTGAGCAAGAACAATCCTTACGTATTTTAGGTAAATTAAACCTGTTCGGCTCACGGGGTCTCATCTCTACATGGAGAAGAAGTCTACATGTACGTCGTAAATCAAGACATCGCTCCCTGTCAGCTCGCCTACTGAAGAGCGCGTCGATCGTCCCCAGCTCTTCTAGCGTTTTATCTGAAGGTTCTACCAAAAGGATAGCCAACAGAGGAGAACAGTCGAGACAACTTGTTGTTCAGGGGCTGCAACTACTTTTCCATTGTGAATATTTAGCTCTGGTGGAGTATATCGAGTGCGTCGTCCCACTCGTAGTCGCTACGCACAACGTGGTGCTCAATCAGCTCCCGAATGCCGAGTATTATCCTGCTTCAAATAACTGGGGGGTCTCTGCAGTTCTGAATATCCTGGTGTTCGCCGCCTTGGAAGTTGCCTCGTTATTGCTTCTGCATCTGTTCCTACAGCGGAAATTCGACTTCTCCCCGCTCTACCAACTCGCTTTTTCCCTCGAAACGCAAATGTACCTTGTCCAGGCACTCCTATTCCTCGAAATCGTCGCTTTGCTTGAGTATGAACTGGTGCATCTCGGTAAGAAAGCCAACACCCTGATCTGCTGGAGAAGTTTTAACATCCGTCGTTTAAATTTTAGGTGCCGATTTCACTTTCCGCTTCGAATGGCTCCACGAAGTCGCCTAGAGAGAGCTCTTGCAATCAGTGCAAAAGCGCCTTATACTCGTCTCCGAGCAACTTTCCCGACACGGTTTTCCCTTGAAGCATCATAAGCAGTTGCTCACTAAAAGCCAAGCCTCTCTGCTTCTCTCGCTTGATGTCCGTCTCCAACATTTCGAGTTCACTTGTCTTTTTAGTCAGTGTATCAGCAGCCACTGGTTCTGGAAGGGTGGGTGGCATCACTTCGTGGGTGCGAAGCTCTTCGGGGATATGAGCCAGCGGCGGATCTAGAAGATTGTGCTCATCAACTTCTCCGTACCAAGTCCGCCAATTGGAGTGGGCTGTAAGAGACTCCAGAAAAGCGTTCTTCTTCGCACTCGATGCTCTCCATTTGGGCGAAGATTTGCTGCTCATGCGTGGGGTGGGGGTTCGGCCAGTGAAATCACCGCTGTTACTGCTGTCATCTTCATCATCCGAAAAGTGAACGTGCTTCACGAAATTTGCACAGCCCTTGGACAGAAACCAAGAGCTCAGCGGCGTAGTTGACAGTGCTCGAGCTGGTGCCGTTGCTACCGTAGATGGAGGCGCCATACCAAAGGAAGCACCCCAAGCATTTTGAGGTCGAGTTGACAGAGTCACCACTTGCTGTTCAGGATTATCTCGGTTACCACCAGATTTCTTCGTATCCAGTTCGCTCTTCATCATTTTCTCCACGTACGCATGGCTGTCCAGAGCAATCCCCACCGTTGAACTGTTTGAGACGCGCCCAGAAGGAGCCTTTGAATCAGCAGCCACGTCCTTAATCTTGCTCAGAGCTGATGAAGTACCTGTGTCTATCGCGACTTGTGGCTTGATCTGCTTACCAATAGGTCCTTGGATCCACACTGGAGATTTCTTACGATCAAATGCTGGCTTCAGAGGGCGTTTACCCAGCGATTGTGTCGTAGAACGCACCTCACGCACAGGTTTCTGGCTAGGTGGCAACCTTGCTGAAGAGAGAGTTTTTTTCGAAGAAGCAGCTTCCCCTTCCACTTGCGTAGATGTGTCGGTGGATTTAACCTCAGCTTTAACTGTTTGTGGTGTTGACGTTATCTGCTGTATCTCCGTTTGAGGCACCAGGTCTGGAGTGCTTGCTCGCTTTTCTCTTGATCCGGTTTCTTCTGCAGCTATGGGTTGACTAACTTCACTCGAAACCAAAATTCGCTTCGCAGATGGCTGTATGGAATCAGGAGAAGTGTTTGTGGACACTGGATCAACAGAACGACGACGCTTAAGACTCCCACGGGGTAACTTTGACGATGGGGAGACCTTCTTTTCCGCTGGTTGAACCGGCTCTGGAATAGTTTTCGCAGGCACGTTAGCCGGGTCTGTTGCACCAGTTGGCACTGATCCCTGCGCTGTTGCCTGTTCAGGGGTAGAGCTTGCTCTTGCTACGACCGCAGAAGTATCCGCTGGTTTTGAAAAAGTAGCAGGAGCGGATACGACAGCGTGTGCGTGTGAAGGCTTATCGTTAACAGTAGCCGATGACGCGCTTGCCAAATCTTTGTCAGCGTCACTCTCCTTCGCTGAAACCTTCTTCGGAGCAGCCACAACGTGATTCATCAGCGACGTCGAGCAAGATTCATGTTTTTTTTCCTCTTTGGGAGTGTGTGTCAGCTGACACGCCGATGTCTCCTCCACATTTACCTGTAGCACACAAAACAATGTCAATAAGAGCACCCTGCCAACATTTCAGCTTCTACTGAGCATACCTGGTCACTTTTATGCGTTAGCGGCACCATTAGCTTAGAAGTTTTAGGTGATGTAGTCACGACTGTCGACTTCGAGGCTCCAACCACCACATTCTGCTTCTTCTCAGTCTTCTTGTGCACCACTGATTCAGCTTCTTGTGAGGATACAACTGCAGCCTTTGCCTTGACCTTCTTAACCATCTTTCGAGGACTTAATACCTTCTTCACAGCCTTCGCTGTGCTCTCCTTGCTCTCTGCATTCAGTTGCACGGGTCTAGTCTTGGCAATTGTAGGAGACGCTCCAGAGTGACTCAACACCACAATTTTCTTCTTAGTAGAAGGTGATTTCTTGGCTTCACTGGTCTGCTCTTCCTTGGCTGAAGCTACTGCAACGTTCTCCTCACTCTCCAATGTACTACGTTTCCGCTTCTTCTTCTTCTTACCGGAAAGAGACACCAACTGAGGCCTCGCAGCAGCTGTAGACGTCTGTGTCAGCACTGCCACCTTCGGCTTAGGAGACGAAGCGGTTGGAGACTTTTTCACTTGTTGAACGTTCGCATTTGCAGCCTTCAGCAACGCGTTGGCAGCTGCCGCCGCCTTCTTCAGTCGTTTACGCTTGGATTTGGCCATTGGCTCGTGTGCTGCGGCTGCTTCGGGGGCTGTAGACACAGCTACGGCCTGCACGTTGGAGCTATTGGCAGGTACTTTCTTCGCAGCAGCAGCAGCCTTCTTCTTGGCGGCTTTACTCTTCTTGCCCTTGCCTCGCCCGCCTCCGCGTCCGCCTTCCATCGTCTTCGTCTTTCAGATCCGACGTGGTACATGTGTACCATTTTGCTTTACGTACACTAAATGCTCTTGTAAGTACGCAATAATTCCACATGAATTTGCAAAATTGCAACACAATCGTTTTACCATAATTTTGATAAAAACAATATTGATTTTGTTTCATGTGAGATTTGATTGCAATTATTGTGATTTGTTTTAGTACCGAACCGGTACTACCGGTATACATGTATTCAACCAAACGTCTTAACCGTGTTTTTTTTTTTACGAAGGGTGGGCTCTCGAATCGAGAGTCTCGATGCACTGCTCCATCGTGCTCTTGTTGAGACGTGTGGTAAGTACATGTACCCGTACTCAGTAGCCCACGAAGTTCTCTAATTTGGGGTTGAGTCCTCGATTCAAACAATTCTAACGAACAGCTCACAAATAACCAGGTTAACTTTCCGCGTGTACCCATACTGTACCAATACTACCTGAGTTTGGTCCCCTCAAATTATCGGTGTCCGAACTTCGCAAGTTTATTCTGTGGTTGTGTGGCGTGCAAAATGCATATATGAATACGTCTGTACCAGTCGTACATGTACATTATGATCGCTTTGCCTTGCTCATAATGATCAATAACCATCGTAATCCGTGCGCGTGGGGCTGTTGTAGATGACGCGGAGCGATTGTCGATATTTTGTGACAGGACTCCAGCGCACGTAAATTGTTCTGTCGGTACCGTAGATACACGGGCATGTACATGCACTTGATAAAGAGTCTTTTGACCAGCGTTAAGCACGGATAGGACCAAAAAGATGGTTTTAATCGCGCCCAAGAGACGACGTTTACGAGCCACGCACGAATGCTCAAATACCACGTCAAGTGTTGCGGCGCTAGTCATTCGCAACCAATCACGTGAGTCAATTCCGGGCCTTCATAAATTGTTTTTCTTTGCATCATCCTTTGACTTGGAGAATATCCAGACCCGCGAGTGATAAATGCCATTGCGCGAGGCGAGCTCTATGCGGTCCAGTCAAGCGCAGACGAGCAATCCGCCACGGTGTCGTGGCGGCAGCCATTACATGTGACACGCGCAAGCACACAAAATCCCGCACCCGTTAAGTTTGAATTTTGAGCCCATATCGCTATCAACGGGATATCATATTTTAACAGCCTCCTTCCCTAGCAACGTCTGTTTCTACAGCTGACTACTGAGATGCATCTTTCACAAATCATTAAACTATAAAAACAACATCAGGGTTGTTGGTCCGTAGGTTCTTTTTCCAGAGCGTACGTGGTCGATCTCCATTTAGCTATTTAGCTCCTCGACGACACCCGCTCTCCCCGCCCTACCGTCGGCCAAGATGATGAACGGCAACGTCCTCGAGCCCACCAATTCGTTGGTGGGGCCCATGCTCACCGATTTGTACCAGATCACCATGTATGTGTGCGTTCTACTCTTCTTCTATGGTCTACACTTCTCACCCTTCCTCATTCTACTAGGGTCTACGCTTACTGGAAGGTAGGGCGCCACAATGACCACGCTGTGTTCGACCTGTTCTTCCGCAAGAATCCATTCCACGGAGAATACACGGTGTTCGCTGGGCTAGAGGAGGCTCTGGCCATGGTTAATACCTTCAAGTTCACGGCCAGTGACATCGCCTACCTTCGTGAGGTGCTCCCCCACGCTGAAGATGGCTTCTTCGCCTGGTTGTCGGCTCTGGACTGCTCCAGTGTTAAAGTGTATGCTGTTAAAGAGGGATCCATTGTGTTCCCACGCATCCCATTGGTGCGGATTGAGGGGAGTCTGGGTGTCGGTCAACTACTGGAGACGCCGCTGCTTAACCTGCTCAACTTTGCGAGTCTCATCACTACGAACGCTACGAGATTCAAGAAGGCGGCGGGTCCGGACAAGAAGCTGCTGGAGTTCGGTCTCCGACGTGCGCAGGGCCCCGATGGTGGCCTCAGCGCCTCAAGATACTCGTACATGGCTGGTTTTGCCGGTACTAGCAACGTTTTGGCCGGCAAGCTCCACAAGATCCCGATTATGGGCACGCACGCTCATGCGTTTGTGCAGGCACACACGACGTTGGACGATGTGAAGGTGACGACGCTGGATGGCAAGAACTTCCTCGATGTGGTGCTCAAGTACCGTAACGAGCTGGGCCACACGCAGACCAACGATGTGAGTTGATGGGGATGATTTTGGGCATTTCTTACAGTGAGTTTTGTACTAACGACTGGTATTTTGTTGTAGGGTGAACTCGCGGCCTTCATCGCATATGCTATTGCCTTCCCTGACGCTTTCTTGGCTCTGGTGGACACTTACGACACGCTTTCGGTGCGTTGCCTCGTGATCTGCAATGGATTTTCGCGTCTGACATTGGTTTATTTTACTCTAGTCTGGTGTGCCAAACTTCGTCTGCGTGGCGCTGGCACTGCACGAGCTGGGCCACCGCCCGGTCGGTATTCGTCTTGACAGCGGCGATCTGTCTTACCTGTCCAAGCGCTGCCGTGAGGCCTTCCTGGCTGCTGGTGAGTGCTACGGCATTGACTACTTCAAGGAGCTGAACGTTACGGCTAGTAACGATATCAATGAGGCTGTGCTCAACTCCTTGAACGAGCAGCGCCACGAGATCAACTCGTACGGCATTGGTACGCACCTGGTGACGTGTCAGGCTCAACCTGCTCTCGGCATGGTGTACAAGCTCGTGGAGATCAATGGGGAGCCGCGTATCAAGCTGTCCCAGGATGTGAGCAAGGTGACGATCCCTGGGCGTAAGGAGGCCTTCCGTCTGATCGGTGCGAATGGCAAACCGCTGCTGGATCTGATGACCGGATGCAACGAGAAGGCGCCTGAAGTCGGCCGGAAGATGCTGTGCCGGAACGCGTTCGACGAGCTACGTCGCGCCTACGTGACTCCGTCTCAAGTCATTCCGCTGCACCATCTCTTCTGGGATGGCCCGAACGGCGGTCTTGTGGGTGAGCTGCCCACTCTGGAAGAGCGTCGGCAGTACGTGACGGAGCAGTTCGAGCTGATCCGTGAAGACGTCGTTCGGTCGCTCAACCCGACGCCGTACAAGGTGTCAGTGTCCAACGAGCTGTACGAGTTCATCCACGACCTGTGGATGAAGGAGTACCCTGTGCAGGAGCTGGACTAAGTATCTTTCCACCTCGCAAAAAGTTGTAGTAAGTGGCACCATCAAGTACTTTTGTTTTCCTCTTTCCTGAAGTTCTACTTATCTTTTTTCGCCTTCAATTGCTGTCGATACTCAGCCCTTTTGACGATCACCACCATGTCGACCATGTTCTTCATACTCAGCAACTACAAGGATACCAAAAACAAAAAATCACGTCAGATACAACAGATGTAGCCATGTTCCAACCTTCCTTACCAGTTGGAAAAACCCTGCAGCCAAGAGCGGACCCGCGTAGAAGATTGCCATGAACACGCCTTGCTCGTCGAAGTACCTCTGTGTAGCGAATAGGCGCCAGTTCTCTCTCGCCCACTTGTTGAGCGCCTCGGTACTCACCACCATCATGATAATCAGCACGAAGAGAGCGAACTGCGTGTACAGCCGCTTGCGGGTCAGCCAGAGCGCAGCCAAGAGCATAACATGGAAGCTCAGCAGCCCCATAATGAGAGGCTCCGTCCAGTCCACCGCCTCATACCACTGGATCATCAGGTGGCTGTACTTGGAGCGCAGATCGCGCTCCATTTGCGCAGCCATGTGATCCATCTTTTTGTCTTCGTGTCAAAAATTGTGAAATGGCTACATTGTGCTAGATTCTAAAAAACAACAACTTAAATACCGGTACAAACTGAAAGATGTCGACGCCGCGTCCGCACCAGCGTCTGGGTGATGCCGCCTGGAGCAAGATGCCCAAAGTGGTGCGTGTTCTACTCTGTAATCTACTTCCCCCTTCATATCTGATCACTCTCCTGTATGCGTAGAATGGGGAGCTGTTCGCGTTGACGTACGGGTCGCTGGTTACGCAGCTCATTAAGGACTTCGAGGACCTCAAGGTCGTCAACCAGCAGCTCGACAAAATGTACCGTCATTCTGTCGCGACATACGATTAAATTATACTTTAAAAAAACTTACGAAAATTGTATCGCAGGGGCTACAACATCGGCGTGCGGCTCGTGGACGAGTTCCTGGCCAAGTCGGGTGTAAACAACTGCCCGGACTTTAAAGAAACAGCGGAGGTGGTGGCCAAAGTGGCCTTTAAGATGTTTCTGGGCATTAATGTCGAGGTTTCCCAGTGGAATGCCGAAGGAACTGCCTGCAGCCTACTGATCTACGACAATCCACTGACGGGTAGAACGTTCTACCTCTTTTTAGACAATTTTGGACATCCTGCTAATTTTTTTATGTGATTTTTTTATCTGCAGAATTCGTGGAACTGCCACCGAGTGCCTATGGAGTGTTGTGGTACTCAAATGTACTGTGTGGAGTGCTGAGGGGAGCTCTGGAGATGGTGCAAATGCGCGTCGATGCGCAGTTCGTAAAGGACGTACTGCAGGGAGACGAAGTGTCTGAGATCAGGTGGGTGGATCGAGTAATACCGTGGTGATTTCGTACTTACTTTTTCTTATTGCTATCGGCTGTAGATTGGAGTTGAAGGGGATGATTGAAGAAGCTATGGGCGACGAGTACAAGGAGGACTAAAGAGGTGCTTCGACTAGCAAACTCTCTCTCATAAGATTCGTGTGTTATCCTGAATTTCGCTGTTCTGTTGCTATATAACAGCAGCTCTACGATTTGCTCAATGAGGCACTGATCTGATTGTTTGACGTATTGCATTTAAGGGTTTCTTGGGAAAACTGTTTTGTACCGTATAGTACATGTAGATTTTCTTACCATCGTCGAAATTATTGATCGTACCAGCCTAACGCTGGAACTTTCCATTGATAACGACTGTGCCGTTCATCCTTCACTAAAAGTAAGTATTTCATCGTCGCTTTTTCTGCTAAGCCATTATTGGAGTTCAAACAGCAGCACTCTGCGTGCTAAAACGGGTAGCGAGCTGGAAAATATAGGTTGCTCCTATTTTGTATTCGATGCCACGCACAGCTCCCGTCGCTGGAAATGAAGAAGCTTCAGACTCTCCTCCACCTGTTCTAGCAAAGTCATTTCGCAAGACTTCAGATGTTTCTCTATGGCAAAGAATGGAGGAAACTTGGAACGAAATCCAAGTCGGACGTCAAGGCTCGTACTCGGTTGAGCGCCTGAAAAGTTTGGATCTCTACTGTAAGACCACGTCACGACTTCGTGTTCTTCTCGTGTGTATCTGTACTCCAATCCCAGCACTATCAGCAGCTTTACTTCTGGAATGTCTACCGCTGCGTCCGCCATCGGAAGGGTGGGCAGCCAACTGGATGTTCTGGATTCGCTTTAGTGCCATGGTTTTCGTTCTGGTGTTCGTCGGGATCGCTGCATTCGTCCAATTTGTGCCAAACTTTGGTCTCACCATTGGTAAAAGAGCAGTGATTGCATTCGGAACGATGGTCGGCTATGTGGGGACTTGTTTGGTGATCGCGAGTACGAATATGATTGGATTCCCGATACCGTTTATATGGCAGATTGGCGGTTTACTGGTGGGGTTGTATACGCCGCTAATGTTTGTGCTTGTGTTTGGCTTCGCACCTTTCGCTAGTGTCTCGCCGTTCCGCCCTCATATCCGGGGGTATGTTATTCTACTCGTCTCGTATATGAGTCTTGGCGCTGTATTCCCACTGTATAAACTACTTTATGAGCACGTGCCTGACAATTACAAGGCGGGGGCTCTCATCGCATTACCAGTGTGGAAATTTGCAGCAAAACACTTTATGCTGTTTTCTTCACGGCAGTTTGAGGACTACATGCCAGTAATTATCTCACTGACAGTGGATTTCTTCAGCGCGATGTTTGTTTCCGTGTGCATCTCAACATCAAGCTCCATTTATCTCTCTATTTTGTTCATTGCGGTCGATCTGGGTCAAGGGATGTTGGAGTTCCGAGAGGTTTCGAATAATGCCAAGACAGTATTAAAGCTCCTTCAAACGCCAAGCGATATCTTGGCTTGCTCTGCGGATTTGCTAGCGAATCTTGTGGTTGTAACTCAAAATCCGTCAGAATTCGGTGTGAATTCTTTAAAACGGACTCGGCTGTGGGCGTGTCTACCTCATCCGATTTCTTCTGAACAATCCAAGGACTTGGAAACGCTGGATACATTGCGAATATATGCTGCAAGAGGATCACTGTTCAAACGAAGAAAAGGTCGACAACGTCAGCGTTCGTTCCGAATTGGAACCGTAAAAATCACTTCCATTGTGCCAGCTTTTCTCACTAAGAAACCATCGAAAACCTCGTCAATAAGACTATCTGGAAAAGACGAAACGGCAAAAGAACTGGTTGAACAGGGTCTGGAGCTGCTGTTTCATTGTGAATATCTGGCTCTGGTGGAATACGTCGAGTGCGTTATACTTCTCGTCTTCGCTGTGAATAAAATGGCACTGAAGCAGCTACCGAACGCCGTCTATTATCCTGGTGGTGCTACCAAATGGGGCGAATCTGCTCTCGTTAATATCTTCGTGTTTGCTACGCTGGAAATCGCCTCGCTTGTCCTGTTGAATTTGCTTCTTCATCGGAAATTTGCCTTCTCCCCATTGTACCAGCTCGCGTTTTCCCTCGAGTCGTCTATGCACTTTGTGCAGTCGGCGCTTTTTCTTGAAATTGTGGGGCTGCTACAGTATGAACTCGCACATCTTGGTAGGTCCATTTTGATCTCTTGCTGCGTAATGGCGCTAACTTGCGGTTCGTCACAGGTGCTGACTTTACCTTCCGATTTGAATGGCTTCAGTAACTCAAAAACATTTTTTAAGTTAAGTCTCTTCGAAATTAAAAAAAAAAAAAGCTGAAGTAAGTTGTCAACTTTTATGCTCAATGTTGGCCGCGTATCCCCCGCCGAAATGCGCGAGTCTGCTCTGTAGCAACGTTACGACTTCAATGAGTAGCTTGGCCTGGACGAGATACACCTGGGTCTCCAATACAAACGCCAGCTGGAAGAGAGGCGAAAACGCAAACTTTCGCTGCAAAAATCGAATGAAGAGCACAAAAGTCGCTATTTCAAGAGCGGAAAACACCAGCAGATTCACGACTGCCACAACCCCCCAACTTCCAGTTCCACCAGGGTAATACACAGCATTTGGAAGCTGTTCCAGTACCGACTTGTACGAGACGAAGACCAGCGGGACAATGCACTCGACGTATTCCACTAGAGCGAGATATTCGCAATGAAAAAGCAATTGCAGCCCTTGCTCCACAAGTTTCTGCGCTGTCTCAACTCGTTTGGACTTGACAGAATAATCCTTAGACGCTGTACGGGAAACTGCGGTATTTTCAGGGAAAATAGACGCGTTCGTCGAAAACTGAGGAGGAAGCCACTGGATAATGCTTCGCTTGCAGGAGGCACTCGAAGTTGGAGCACTACATGTAGTAGATCCATAAATCCCGGAGGCTTGGAGAATTTGCAATTCCCTTTCCTGCTCTTCCGCGAGTAGGTGGGGGAGACATGCCCGTAGTCGAACGTTTTCTATACAAGTGACACGAAACCCTCGAGGGTTTCGAGCCACACGGAGGATCATCGCTATCAGATCTGTCGCCTCGAAGCTGTTCGTTCGCTCCGATTTCTGGTCCCTGTGTAGAATATCCATGATCACTTTCGCATTCACGCGCACCTCGTGGAACTCCAGCAGCCCCTGGGCTACATCGCTGACGATAAACATGATTGAGAGGATGGTAGAGCCTGAAGTTGTCATGCACGCGGAAACGAACAGTGCGCTGAAAAAATCCACCGTGAATGCCACGAGTTCCGGGATAAAATCCTCCAGCTCTAGAATTGCACTGACCATCAACTTCTTCGCGGTGAATTTCCAAAGTGGAAGCGCCAGAATCATTACGCCACGGATGTCTAACGGGGCGGCGTCGTAGATTACTCGGTAGATCGGATAAACGCCACCTAGCACTACAAACGCGAGGAGAAACCGGTAAAACCTTCGGAAGTAAGGTCGATCCGGTGAATCACTCCCGAACTCCTTTTTGCTGAAGACAAGACGGACCATAGCTGCAATGTACAGACCCATGATGACACTCCCAAGCTGCAGCATGAACGGTACTGGAAAGCCCTTGGCAACTGCTGCAAGGATACACGTCCCCACAAAGACGGACGTCGATCCAACAGATACGATCCACCTTTTGAGCAGCGTAAAGTCGAGTCCAGGAACGTACGTGAGCAGTTGGGACACCCCAACGAAGCTGATCGCCAGTAAAGTCAGCGTCCACCGAATCCAGAAGACCCAGTTAGCTGCCCAGCCCTCCGACGGATGCTGCAGTGGGAGACATTCCAGTAGTACAGCCACTGTGAAAGCTGGAAGAGGGGTCAATACGCACACCAGAATGACTCGCACACGGGACGTCGTTTTGCAGTAGTGATCCAAGCTCTCGAGGCGTTCGATCGAGTAGGAACCCTGTCGACCCACTTGCATTGCACTCCACTTGTTCTCCAGGCGACTCCAGAACGTCAAGGCGGGGGAGTCATGGATCAGTTTGGCAGCGGCCTGGACAATGCTGACTCGAGCGCTTCCCATTGCTGTTCCTGCACTCACAAGTGACGTTTGCGTTAACAGTGACATGAGCATGAAGTACATGCTAAACATACTCTCGTCCGAACTTCGGTAATGCAACCCACTTGAGCACGAAAGTCTATACATAAACATTGACAAGTGGCCAGTTTAATGCGAATCAGGCCAACGCAACGTACTGGTCGTGGCCGAGGGCTTAGAAGAAGGCTGGGAGACGGCCACGTGAAGCTGCTTTGCGACGCAGCTGCCAGATGCGAATCCCTCCGTCCGTAGAAGCCGACACAACGGTGGTGCCATGAGGGCTGACCGTGAGTGCTGAAACCCCTTGAGCGTGAGCTTCTGGGATCTCCAGCACCTGCTCCTGTCCGCTGGGTTCGTCTAGTTTCCAGAAGAGGATCTTGCCAGTGGACGTCCCTCCCACTGCGTATTCTCCATCCGAGTCGAAGCATCTGTAGGTCATAAACTGCAGTTTTAATACCTGCATGGAGAAGAACTCGAGCACTTAAAACGTACCGGACAGGTCCATCCGCGTTCACATTGATAGTAACCATTCGGGTGCCATCGATCTGGTAGACAGACAGCTCGTTCGCTGCGCTCATACACGCGATAGTCGCTCCATTGCCACAAAATGTCAAGCCGCAGATCTCTGCGTGCTGTACAGGGCTGGCAAACAGCTTCCGTATCAATTCGCAGGTGCGCAGATCAATCAGGTAGACGATTCCTGTATGCATTCACAGCATACATTTGTTTAAAGAACTTGCAATCAGCAGTAAACACGTCAAAACTTACCGTTTCGAGTTGCAGCGGCGCCTGTGGAGCCATCTGCACTCACGCACAGACTCACTACGGACTCTTCGCACTCCATGAATGTCGACAAAGGAGCCGTGGCGATGCCCTTCGGCGTATAATGCCACATTTTAATGGATCCGTCCCAGGAACTGGACAGTAATCGGTCTTCAAAGACGCAGATAGCCGAGAGTCCGTCATCGTGAGCTGTGATCTGATCGACCACACGGCCAACGTCCATCGAGTACATGTAGATACAATTATCCCACGATCCAACGAAGACGTACTTCTCGTCGGGGGACACGTCACAGCAGGAGAGCGCCAGGTTGCAGGACAAACTACGTCGTAACGTGCCGTCCAGGGTCGCAGAAACCTTAAAAGTCGAGTCCTTTGACGTGGAAAACAGCGCTCGGCCATCCTTACCCAAAACCAGTGAAGTAACTTCGCTACAGATACCGCAAAGACAGTGACAGAGCAGTTAGTAAAAGCATCGAATGCAGAGATACAAGAGGATGGCGCTTACCCGGCATGTAGCATGTAACGAGCCGATGGTGCCCACTGCGAGGCATCGCTACTGGTGCCAAACGTCCAATTCCAGCGTTTCGAAGACTCAACACTCATACGGCGGCGGATCTGCGCTGTAATTCCACCAACAAACCGTTGCGCTTGCTTCGGAACAGCGCCAAACGAGCGCGTTCGGAACGCAAACATACTGCGTCGATTGCCCGTCGCACTGTCTTCGTCTACATTTTCGTCGTAGGAACTGTTCTGGTCCACTGCACTGTCTTCTCGACTGCGAGTTTCCACGTCTGCGGTTGATGGAGAGTCGTTCAGTGCTCCATTTGAGTCCTGGGGCTTGCGTGGGGATGGAACGAGATCGGGAGTGGCGATTTCCACTGCTTTGCCCACCTCATTGCGGGAAGGATGAGCTCCAGAGAACAGTAACTTTGGGGTTTGACCAAATTCCTGAATCTGAGCTTCGAACGAGCACTTTTCCACTGGATCCGTTATTGTCTCAAGATCTACAGAGCCCTCATACGACAGGTAGTAGAATACTACGACAGAAAGTAACAGTCAGATGCCGCCACAGATACTTCCCAGCATGAAACTTACGATTGTTCGCTTCGATCGCAGCATCCCCTCGCTGTTTGTACCCGAAGATTAAGTCGATCCAGCTGTGTAGGTGCTCAGAGACATGCTCGCTCTCTAGCGCTTCTCTGTTCATACGAACAAAAGCGGACGGACTGGACGCCCAAGCAGGGAGCTCTACATTTCCAACCTAAACAAATCACAGAAGATTACAGTTAGCAAACACGCTTAGCACTCGAGAGCTTCAGGTCTTCTGATCACGTACCCTTGTTAACTTTTGTGTCGTGCCAAGATCAAGATTCTTCCCGTTGCAAAGCCATTCATCCGGTAGTAGTGAGTCGTCATAGAAGGCTGGGATGAGCTCCTTCAGATCGGCGTGGTTGGTGTTGCAACTGCTCCAGGTACTGGGGATGCTCTGGAATAGGCGATCCGGGGCATCGAACTTGCCGTTCTGGAGGCAGAGCATATATTCTGGGGCCATACGCACGAAGTAGTAGAGTACGTAGCCAGGGGTGGAGTAGTGCGTTCCATACAAAAAGGGTGGCGGAATCCCCTCGTCCTCCATGTCTCTTGGCATTGCGTCAAAGCGTGCTTTGTAAAACTCCAGCCGTTCTTCATTCAGCGCACCAACCGGTTTCGAGAGATCACGGTAAACTGCAGGGTCCGAAAGATCAATTGATGAGCTCTCGTAATCGTTTAGGATCCAGGGAAACACGGGGTACTGCGTCAAATCATTCTTCGTGCGACCAGCAGCGTTGTTCAGGTACACGAGGTAGTCGAAGTTCGAAACTTCACGCTGTTGCCACTTACGTAGCATCGACTCAAGATCCGTCTGTTGCAGGTGCTTGAGATCTGGCTGGTTCACCATCATATCGTAGACTTCATCCCGGTCGTGGTGGCTCCGAAAGCTGAAGAAAAAGCTTTCTCCGTTCTTGAGAAAGATTTCCAGACCTGTCTGCTTGAGCATGTGGCGGCGTTTGTACAGGTACTCGATGGTGTTGTACGCCCAGTTGAGAACAGGATCTCCCACGTTATTCACTTGTGCTGGCTGGAAGTACAGTCGCTGGTTCGTGAGCATCAAACACCCGGGATACTTGAGCAGAGGCACGATCCGGTCCACGAGTTTCCCCTTGGTCATCAGTGGCCGTTCTCTGAAATCCACCAGCAAGCTCGAGTCAAACTGGTCGGTTTGTCTCGGTGTCAGCACCGGTTCCAGCAAAGCTTCTTCGTCCACTTTGTTCAGAACGCCGTCCTGGTGTGCCAACTCCCAAATTGGTTTCACGTTTTTCAGAAATTCCTCAATTTTAGAGTGCAGCAGGGAGAACCAGTATTTCTCTGGAACACTGGAGTTAGAGGCCGAAGAGGTCTCTTTCAGCGCGTACGGGTGGTCCACCCCTCTCTCCTTCATCTCCAGCACTGAAGAGACTGTAAAGGCCAGGAAAATAGCACAATCTCCAGCTTCTGGGTGGTCGTGGATCTCTGCGACGGGCATTTCCTTCATATCTCGGAAGAAAAACCTCAAAATGGGGACGTTGCTGTCCTGCGGCTCGAAGAAGAAGCCTCGCGTGCACATTTTCAGTCGTCCTTGCACCTTGCTGCATCAAATACAGTAAATCTTCAGAATAAATAGCAGAATAATGTTTAAAAAAATAAAATAAGAAATACCGATGTGTGTCTGGAGTTGGCTCCAAATACCGGTGCACGCTAAAATCCTACAATAAAATAAAAAAAAAAGTATTAGGGTTTGTGCCGTATAAATCGCAACTGAGACACAGGAAAGCGCCGTACATCCAGGAAGAACTCGCCATCCTCGAGCAGCAGCAGGTTGAACCGCGTCTGAGCGCTCTTGTAGCCGAATTTGGACGCGAACATGGCGCCACGAGCTTCGCCTTCGCCCGGGGGATGATGATACGGCAGTGGGATGGTAGTGACACGCTAACCGTACACGAAATACTACTTTTGACAAAAGTAGGTATTAAAATACTGTCATTTGCTAAAACACGGTACAACGACGCAACACCAAAAACAAAAATGGCTACACAAAAGGCAACTTACAATTAGAAATGCCTCAATTGCTGATGAAACAATCGAAACTTGGGCGTCTCCTGGCTAAGTGGAGGGCGCTTCAGGTCGGCCACCAGGGTTCCTACTCTATCGAGCGGCTGGAAGGCCTCGATTTCTACTGCAAGACGACGTCACGGGCTCGAGTGTTGTTGGTTTGTGTTGTAACTCCACTCCCGTCCCTCCTAGTTATTTTTCTGGTTGAATGTCTACCACTGCGGCCGCCATCGGACGGGTGGAAAGCTAATTGGGTCTTCTGGATTCGCCTTAGCATTACTATCTTTACGATGCTCTTGTCAGCCATGGCAGCACTCCACACTTTTGTTCCTGATCTAAAGGCGACAAGGACTAAAAAACTCATTGTGGTCTGTGGTGCGACTTGTGCCTATGTAGCGACTGCTCTCGTGGGTGCAAATGCCATTGGGTTCCCTATTCCGTTGCTCTGGATTCTTGGAGGCTCGTGCATGTCCATTTACGTCCCCAGTTTGTTTCTGCTCGTTTTTGGATCCGCACCTTTTGTCCAAACTTCACCGTGCAGACCGAATTTACAGCGTTTTTCCCGCTATTTCTTCGGTTACATGACACTTGCCGGGGTTTTCCCATGTTACAAAGTTCTCTACGAGTTTATTCCAACTGGATATCGAGGAGCTGTGATCGTTGTGCTGCCTCTATGGCGCCTTGCAGCAAAGCAGTTCATGGTCCAAGCGACACGAGAGTTAGAAGATTTTATGCCAGAGATCGTCGCTTTCACTGTCGATTTCTTTAGTGCGCTCTTCGTATCGGTGTGCATGTCAACCTCTGGCTCCAGTGAGCTTGCTGTGCTATTCATCGCTGCAGATGTAGGCCTGTCCGTGCTAGAACTGCATGATGTGCGTGAAGTTTCCAAGTCGATGAAGAAGCTTCTCCAACAGAAAAACCAACAACTCGATAACTCTGAAGGTGAACTCGTGTCGACTATACTGGCTGTGACGAGAGATCCGAACGTTTTCCCCGCCAAATCGCTAGAGACAATGCGACTGTGGGCTTGCTTGCCGCTCCCGCTTCCTCAATCCCACACACTGCGACTTGGCTTATTGGAAGCATCAGGTGTGTTTGGGACCCCTAAAGCCTCACGAACGAGTCTCTCAGCTACGATCGACAGTCAACCACAACGTCATCTTCAACTCGGCTCTGTTGTCCCGTTACCCCAAGAAACTCCACCAGGACCGCGGTTCGAAGATGTTCCAAGATCGATCCAGAGTCAAAATGCCTCCAGTAAAAATTCTCGATTCTTGAGTAACTCTACATGTAGTTCACATGCGAAAAGAGCAAAGGATGTTGTTCGATTGGGGCTTCAAGTGCTGTTCCACTGGGAGTATGTCGCCTTGGTCGAGTACGTGGAATGTGTCGTTCCTCTCGTTTTCGTTGCGTACAAGTCGGTTCTTGCAAACCTCCCGAATGTTGTCTACTATCCGGGTGGTGTCGATGGTTGGAACTCTGTTGCAGCTGTGAATATTTTGGTTTTTGGAGCACTGGAGATTGGATCCTTTTTCCTACTCAATTGCTATCTGCGGAGAACGTTCGCTTTCTCGCCTCTTTATCAGCTAGCGTTCGTCCTTGAAACCCAGATGCACTCTGTCCAAACAAAGCTTTTCATCGAGACAGTGTTGTTGCTGCAGTATGAGCTTGCCCATCTCGGTACGTACTACTCAGAAGTGTTGAAATGCTTTGGGTATGAATTGGCTCGGTGTTGATCGTGCAAAACTGGTTTGTGTAGGTACAGACTTCAGCTTCCGCTTTCAATGGCTCAAGGAGTAGCCTCCATATCAATTATGAAGTCCTCTAAGCCATTTTTGTTTTGTATTTTTGTTCTTGTTGCAAATTACTTAAGTACTTCAAGAGGCAAAATCAGAGGAGCTACTTACTTTGCTATCGAGGCCATACAAGACTCAGAAACTTGCAGTTTGCAAACCGCCGTACAGTTTCCCGATGAATATACGTTTGGAACTTATAAACGGGTCCTTCGGCAACTACTTACTGCCTAATTGAAGGCTGCAACCGGGAGTTAGTGTCGAGCGTGGTCTTTTCTTAGGGTTCGTTCTTGTTTCTATGCAGACACTTCCTCTTTGGAGCTATGGTGGATCAGGAGGAACAACGGGAAGCCGCTTCATTGAATGAGGCTCAAAAGCTCCCCCAGGAATCCCTTTGGAATCGTATCGAGGACTTCTGGAACAAAATCCAAGTGGGACGCCAAGGCTCCTACTCCGTTGAGCGGCTCGAACTCCTTGAACAGTACTGCAAAACTACGTCAAAAGCTCGTGCGCTTCTCGTCTGCGTGTTCACTCCATTTCCAGTTTTAACAGCGGCTGTGCTTCTGGAATGTCTTCCCTTGCGCTCCCCAATAGAAGGTTGGGCTGCTAATTGGATGTTCTGGATCCGGTTAGCCTTGATGGTGTTCACTTTGAGCTTGGCAGGTTTCTCTCAAATGAACGCTTTCATTCCAGGCTTCAACCTCACAGTTACTAAGATGGCCACAGCATCTTTAGGGATCTGTGTGGCTCAGGTTGGGACATATTTGCTTGAAGGTGTTGTGTTCGGCTTCCCAGTCCCGTTCATGTGGCAATTAGGAGCTATCTCAATGGCAATTTACGCTCCAGCTTTCACCCGTTTGGTGTTTGGCCCTGGTTTATTCCAGAAGAATTCGCTACTGTGGTTGCATCACGAGCGATTTCAGAGGTGCTTCTTCGTTCACTTGGCGTTGACAGGAGTTTACCCACTGTACAAAGTTTTATACGACCTTATCCCACATGGATATCGCGGCGGAGTTGTTATCATGCTTCCGATTTGGAAATTTGGGGCGAAACGATTCGTTGTGCATGCTACTCGTGATCTGGAAGATTTTATCCCCGAACTTGTGGCTTTTTCCGTGGATTTTTTCAGTGCTCTCTTCTTATCGGTTTGCATGACGACCTCGGGCTCGATCTACCTCTCTGCACTGTTCATAGCGGCAGATATTTGCCAAACAATGCTCGAGTTTCGGGAAGTTCGAAATAATGCGAATACTTTACTGCAACTTGTAAATGCTCGGCGAGCAACTGAAAAGCGTCTTCGTCGACGGTTGTCTGAAAACTCCGAAACGTTTGACTTGCTTGCAATGATTCTCGGAGTGGCTCGAAATCCGAGTGGCTTTCGAGTGACAACGTTCGGAAGTGCACGGCTGTGGGCAAGTCCGCCCAATCTCCTTCCCGAGGAGCTTGAGAACAGGCTGATAACGTTGGGAGCGTCTGGTATCTATGGCTCGAGAGGCCTCCCTTCTAACAGGACAGCATCAATACCTTCTGAACGTAAACCTCATTACCGTCGACCTGTTTGCGGTCAGAGCATCTCGGTGGCGCCTGCTCCTGCTAGTCCACATTTGTCGAAATCAGTAGCAAAAGGAACAAGCAAAAGGATGGCAAGTACCAGGAGCTTTAAGCAGTCCAAACGGTCACAAGAACTCGTCCTCCAGGGGCTACAATTGCTGTTTCATTGCGAATATCTGGCACTTGTCGAGTACATCGAGTGCGTGATTCCACTTGTGTTCGTCGTATTCAAATCAATTCTTGAACGACTCCCGAATGTTGTTTATTATCCTGGTGGCGCGGGGAGTTGGGGAATGACCGCAGTTACGAATCTCCTGGTATTTGCAGTGCTCGAAGTTGTGTCACTCGTTCTTCTTCACTTTTTCTTGCGGCGGAAATTTGCTTTCTCGCCCCTCTATCAGCTCGCATTTGTACTGGAAACGCAGGTTTGCCCCGTCCAGGCGAACCTGTTCTTAGAGACAATATTTTTGCTTCAGTACCAGCTCGAACATCTAGGTAAGTATTTTACCGGATCTTCTTCAGGTAGAATTGTTCTAACCGCAACTACTGTACGATCAGGCGCCGATTTTACCTTTCAGTTTGACTGGCTTCGGCAACAAGACTAGAAGCGATATGCTAGCAGATACTACAGCAAATGCTGTCATTTCTTGCCTTTTTTTATCATGATACTTAAAGGCTTGCTTTAGAATGATGGTAAAGTTCGTCACTGATTACGGATTAGTGACCTCCACATGATAATGTTGCACTTATCTCGTGCAACATAATGATTTGACTTGAATTTTGTAAGCAGAAGTTAAACGCTACACTATTGGGTGACAGCGTTAGTCTGGAATCCTCCGCCACAAGCTAACAGATAACCATGTCCTCCTCGTCCTCCGTGCTGCGTCTGTATCGCGAGATGCTGCGCAGTGCAGCAAAGTTCGAGGTATGCATCATCCGCTTCTACATTCTTTTTTCTTCTTCTGATAGCAGTGCCTTACAGCGTTCTGCTGCGTGTTGAAAGCGATATTTTACTTACGTGTTCTGTTTTATTTCCCACTATTTAGACCTACAACTTCCGTGCCTACGCCACGCGTCGCGTCAAGGAAGATTTCCGCAAGAACAGCGCACTGAAGGCTGGCAGTCCGGAACAGGAGAAGGCGCTCGTGTTCGCTCGCGAACAGGCAGACGTGCTGTACCGCCAGATGATCGTCTCCAAGCTCTACAAGCCCGACGTTAAGAGCGTGATGGAGACACTCGCGAAGTAAGTAGATGCAGAGATAACTATATGCCACTTGTCTAACAGAAGAAGATATCTTGCATCTGGTGCCTTTTAAACCGAGTTGCAGCATCTTGCTATTGGTCTTAGTCAAACCAATGCTGGGTCTGGATGAGATTTTTCAATTATTGGCTGAGCGCAAACTGAACGACGATAACCAAACTTGCTGCTGCCATTGATGACAACTCGAGAAAAGTGCTGTACGCTCGTCTTAGAAGTGCATGCAACCGAAGCATCAAGGTTGTCTTGTGTATAACACGCAAAACGCACTGTACCGTACAGTACAGGGTACTGGTACAGTCCATTCTCGCTCGCTAAAAGCGGAAGCTTATTTCCGCCCCCGCTCTGGTGTCCCTGTCACCACGCGTCAGCACATCGCAATCCCGCAGCGCCTCCGGATGTCATGCCCCCGCAAATAAAGTGCTCCCCACCGAGCCAAGCAAGCCAACGACGCTCTTTGGTTATAAAAAGCTCGACGTCGGCAAGACAATGGCCAATCAGCGTAACGAAGCCACCCCCATCCCCAGTGTTGCGGAGAAATCCTGTGCTTCTAACATATCCACAAATAACCCGCTTTCCCTTCACTGGAACTATAGAGTTTGATTCAAATACCGTGCCAAGCAGCTCTCCCCCACAGAAACGGGTCAAAAAGCCAAAGGGGGGGACGGCGCCACCACCAGGGAAGAAGAAACCTCCAGGCCACAACTAAGCGCAGCCTAAGAGTGTTGGTCTTCTGGACAAAAATGTCGCTGTTCTCCGCCATGGCCGACGACCCCGGCGTGTGGGCGCAGGGCTCGTCGCTCTTCAACATCTCCAGCCCATTGAACGACCTGCTGGAGAAGGACGACTTCACGCTGGAGCAGGTGCTGCAGGAGGACGAGCTCGTGCAGGAAGTCAAGACCCGCAACACCAAGTTGCTGGACTTGTACGAACTCAGTTTTAGCGTTCTTATTGCGTTATTTTTACGCTAATTTTTAGTCCACTAACATTCTTATATGTATAGTCTATCGCAGGATGCGGTTTTGCAGAAGCTCGTGGAGTATGTAGTGCGCTCCCCCGAGGATACTACGGACGACCTACGCACCCTAAAGTACCCGTACATGTCCTGTGAAGTCATCTGCTGTGACATCACCAGCATCACGGAAGCTTTGGTATCTTCGAACGAGGGAAAAATCGTCGAGACGCTCTTTGAGTTCCTGTACCAGACGGAGCCGCTGGACCCCCGTCTAACTGGATACTTTGAGAAGATCATGACCATGCTCATGGTCCGCAAGCCGCAGGAGATGACGGCGCTGCTCAACAAGAACTCGGAGCAGCTACTGGCGGGTTTTACGCGTCATTCGGCCAGTTTTTCTATTGCGGAGCTGCTAAAACGCTTGCTCCAGCCCTACCAGGCCGACTACATGGACGACTGCATGGATTTCCCTGGCATGTCCATGGGCTTTCCGCCTTCGAACTCGTGGTACGGAGCGGATGACGATGATGGAATGAGCGGCAGTGGAACCCCCACGGCCTCTAAGGATAAGACGCTGACGTGGCAGTCGGAACCGACGGTGGTGGACTTGCTTCTGGCGACGCTGGGTGACCCCAAGGCGGATAGTGACGCGCACAAGCACGCATCGGAAGTGCTGGTGGACATTATTCACTGTGGGACGCGTGCGCAGCAGACGGACCCTGCCTCGCCTGCCAGTTCCAGTGCGCCTGTATCCTTTGCGCTACTGGAGCACTTGGAGACGAAGGAAGTGGCGGATAAGCTGGCGACGCTCGCTGTCCCTTCGGATGATGCGACTTCCTCGTGTGTGTCATCCATGACAGGTGCTATTTCAGTGTTGAGTGCGCTGCTTTCGCGTGCTACGAACGCACAGTACTGCGCGACAGATGAGATGCCGCCTGCAGTTGCATGCGCAGTTGAGCGCTTGCCCCAGATTTGTGCGATCTTGAAGGCGGACGCAGCGGATGCTGGTACTATTCGTAACCAGCGCCACCAGGAGGTGCCACGTCTGGGTCTGCGTCGTCTGAAGATGGTCGGACTTGTTGTGCTTCTTATGCAGTCCAAATACCAGAAGGTGGATATTGCGCTGTTGGAGCAGCACGCTATTGAGATCTGCTTGGACTTGTTCTTTAAATTCGAGTCGGTGAACATGCTCCATGCTGACGTGGAGAGCATGGTGATCGGCATCTTAGAAAGCGGTAGCCACGAATTGCTGGTAGGATTAGTGAAGGACGCGCATCTGTTGCCACGTATTATTGACGCGCACGAGAAGAACGACGAGGCTACCGCGGCTGCCAAGGGCTTTTCCCTCGGATACGTGGGCCACCTTCATCGAATTTGCAACATGCTGATGACTATGCTGGAGGATGTCCGTGGTAATACGAACGAGGAGGGCTCTTTGAACGAGATGCGGCACGCTGACACGGTGCTGGAGCTCTTCGAAGATGATGAGGTCACGTGGAAAAAGTGGGAGGAGCTATCGTCTAAGGTGCTTGCCCCCATTTACGAGCGTGAACGTCTTCCTCTTGGTGGTGTAACGATTTCTCAGGGTAGCGAGGACCCGTATTCGGTTATGGGGTTCAACCAGAACGACGAGTTGCTGAACGCTCAGTTCGCCGAGATGCTGGGAGCCTCTGGCTTCGGCTCCGACCCTAATGGCTTCGATACAGACTTTGATGTGAAGGACACTGACACACCCATGCTACCGGAAATCATGAATGACAGCAGCAGTAGCGAGGAGGAAGATGAAGAGGAGTTGGCACGGCAGGAGAGTGCCGCTAAGGATGGCGAGGGCGGTGTGGGTACAGACCGCTGGGCAAACTTCGAGTCTGGCGGTAGCTGGGCCAAGTTTGAAGACACTTTCGAGGATATCCCGTTCGAGCCTATTCCCGGTATGGAAAACGACGATTTTGATGATGATGAGCCGGTGCCAGAGATTGTTACCACGGCAGACCTGGCGAACCCTGGGACTCCCGCTGCTGTGCCCACTGAAGCTGCTCCTGCACCTGCCGCAGGGGAAGTGTTAACAGAGGCTGCGACGGAGGCAACCACGGAGACTCCTGCCGTGGAGACCACTACAACGGAGGCAGAGAAGAAAATCGAGACAACGGAGGAGGATAGCGCCGCTAGCGAGGAGGCACCTAGTGCAGAGGCAGCTGCGGTAGAAGAAACTTCAAAGGATGCTGCTGCCCCAGAGGCGCAGGCGTGAATTGACAGACAATAGATTCGCTCTTTGATGGGGCGCGGCCACGCGACGATCGTCTACGGCAGACAAATATGCTGCCGCCCCAGTATCATGTAGTTTCCCTATAGTTTTTGTTAATCTTTCACTCCAGCTTCGCCTTACACGTACGTTCCCTTCGCCTTCCACATAACTTTGTCGAACAGTACAAATTGTGGTGCTGTGCAGTTCACTACGTCGTCGTCTTGCTCAACGTCTCCGACATCCAGATCTCGATCGAGAAGGCGACCGCCGACTTCGACTTCGGCCTCGACTTCGACTGCGGCTTCGACTGCGACTGCGACTGCGACTGCGACTGTAGCTCCGTCGTCGGCGCCTGCGTGAAAATGACCGATCATCTCCCGAAGAACTTGAACGAGAACGGCGTCGGTATCGACTGGAGCTGCTGCGACTACGGAAAGAGCTCCGACGGCTATCTCGACTTCTCGAACGGGACGTCCTTCCATGCGGCTTCTGCTGCGAAATATCGACCAGTGGAGCTGTTCCAGGTTGGGCAATTGATACTGGAGCGGATATCGCTATCTTCGTGTCCTTTGTTGGCATTGTGACCGGAAGTGGGGGCGGCGGAGGAACCAACGAAGTAGCGTTTGTAGGTTGAACACTTGCCGCTACCTCCATCCGTTGCGGTGGAGGTGGGGGTATCCCAACAATCGAGGGCGTCTTGATAACTGAAGGTGATGAAGGTGGCGGGGTCGGGGCAAAAGAACTCATCGCATGAGAATTGGCTGCTGGGGGTTTAGTTGCATCAGCTCCCAACGTCGACTTCACAAAACCTGAACGAAAGGCGGTCGCTAGTGAGGTGGCGGGTGTCGATGCCTTAACAAAACCACGCATTCCGCCAGCTCTTGGAGTCCCAAAACCAGCAAAGCCCAAACCTTTGCGTTGGTCAGTCTTGCTTTTCCGGCGGCTGTCGTTCCACCGCTCCAACTCAGCAGCGTCCTCAGCATCGAGTGTAGGATAATTGCTAGACTCGGAAGTACCAATTGCCTTCGATGGTCCATTACTAGGTGGAGATCGATGCTGGCCTCCTGCATTGGTGTTAATACCATCTGAAGGTGCACGAGCTGCAGCTCCACCGCGACGGTAGCGCGAGTCCCGTTTAGCAAGAGCCAGCAGCTCTGCAGATACCGGCTGACCAGATACATCCATGTTGTACACTAGCTGGGCGGCAAACTGCGACTCATTGCGTGTTACCAGTGTGTACGCGGTGCCAGGCTCAAACCCCTCCAGACCCATTCGCCCCGTACGGCCAATGCGATGCACATGGGTGTCGATGCTTTTAGCCACATCAAAGTTCACCACGTTCTTGACGTCCTTAACATCCAGTCCACGTGCAGCGACATCAGTAGCCACAAGAACTCGGCACTCTCCGTGTTTAAATTTCGAGAGCGCTTCAGTTCGTTCTTGCTGGGTTTTGTCACCATGCAAACACAGTGCAGGTGCTGCTGGAAAAGCCGTCGCCAGGTTCTTTGCCAGCTCTTCACACCCAGCTTTGCTGCTCGCAAAAAGGAGCAAACGGCCTTCATCAACCAGGCGCCGAATCTGAGACATCAACCACGGCCACTTCGCTCCATGACCCGGTAACACCACAGCGATCTGTCGGATATCCTCGTTGGCTTGCCCCACCTGACCAATCGTAAGCTTTACAGGATTAACAAGAACGTCAAACGCCAATGCTTCAATTCGCCGACGGAAAGTAGCTGAGAACATGAGCGTTTGGCGATCCGGACGGATTTGACCCATGACAGAGCGCAGTTGTGGCGCGAATCCCATCTCAAACATGCGATCAGCTTCATCAAGCACCACAAACGTAACGCGATTCATAGGAGCGACTTTCTTCCGGATCATCTCAATCAGCCGTCCTGGTGTCGCAACAACGACCTCAACGCCCTTCTTCAATGCTTGCACCTGCTCCCACTTCCCGGCTCCACCGTAGATGGCTGCACACGAAGCTCCATACACGGACAGGAACTTTTTCGCTTGGATGTACGTCTGATGCGCTAACTCACGGGTAGGTGCTAACACAATTGCAATTGGCCCTTCACCCCGTTGCAACTCTCGTTGGTCCATCACGTGACGAACCATTGGCAATGTAAACGCCAGCGTTTTCCCTGATCCGGTTTTGGCAATGCCAATCAAATCTCTGCCTGAAAGTGCCACTGGGAAAGCTTGAGCTTGAATTGCCGTCGGCGCCTCCAGTCCAAGTTTCATGAGCGTTTGAAGCATTTTGCGGTCGAATCCGAGATGCATGAAGGACCTCACGGGAGCTGGCACGTCGCTCCCATCCACACGAACGCTCAACTCCGATCGAAGCTTAGCCACTTCCTGGCCACTGAGAGCGGAAGTTTCACTGTGAATGGAGTAGAAATCCCTTCGAAATGGATCGTATTCCACTTTGGAGTGATCGATTGGCGCTAATACCTCCATTACTTTCTTTGCCATGTCGTCGGGAGCTTCGTCAGTGTCCAATTGCTTGGCTATTGCGTAAACTTCCTCGTCCGAGTCTTCATTTATTCCTACTCGAGGCTTCTTCAAAGTCTGCGATAATTTTTTGATAATCTTAGCAAAGATAACATCCATGAAGTTTAGGTTCGTTCTAAACGCACCCGTGCGTATTCCTCGAGATAACTGTCATCCTCCGCGTGATTAAGAACTTGTGGCTGATTTCACATGCAAAAAAAAAGTTTAACACCTTTAGAAATGGCAAAATTGTTTTTAAAAAGTTGCATTTTCACCTTGTCAGCCACTCGTTTCGGTGGCGCTTTGCATTGTTGTGTCACTTGGGCGTCGATTCCCTGCATGAAGGCATCCAAAGGGTCTACCTCCTCCTCTTCAGCAACTGCAGTGGCACCTGTAGGACGTTCATGTTCATCTGCGCCGTCGTCTGAGTCAAAGTAACCCGTCGCTTGGGCCTTGCGTCGAGCACCACGAAGATACTCGCGCTGCAACTGGTCCATGCTTGAAATTAACAGTAAAATGGCAAATTCTCGTATTTTTCGGGTTTTACCGCCAATCAAACGTTTGTTTCAAAATCCCATTTCTAAAGCATGGCGGAGCAACAGCAGGAGAGCACCAAGAAGACGCCATCCGACTTCCTCAAGGGCGTGCTAGGGCGCCCCGTAGACGTGAAGCTCAACAATGGCGTGGAGTACAAGGGCGTACTGGCTTGCCTAGATGGCTTCATGAACATCGCCATGGAGCAGACGCAGGAGTACCAGAACGGCCAGCTCAAGGCCCAATATGGCGACTGCTTCATTCGCGGCAACAATGGTGGGAATGCAGTTTTTTTCGTGTCTAGAGTTGAGTGGTTCCTAACGTTTTTTTTCTATAATGAATGTTGGCAGTGCTGTATATTTCAGCGGCGAAGTAATGCAGAAGCGCTTAGTGAAGGAATCTACGGGTTGAAACCTCAAAGTAACGCGATGCAATTGCAACAATGGCAAGACTTTCCTTTTATTTTGGTGTCATGTGAAATGCATTTGTTAAGCTATCAGCAGCGAAGGGTCTCCAGTACACGAAGCGTTTGTGTCTATAATGCAAGCAAGTGTATCGAAGCTATTCAGCTTTTTGTACATTTAGGTGATTGCCAATGTTACAAATTGCTGTTGCTACAAGTTTAAACAAGTTCAAATTCTTTAATACAGGAAGCAATTTCTACTTTAACCAGAATGATGTGGCGTTCGGGCTTAGCACAGGAAGCTGTTCCGGTTGTAAGTGTTCCTCAATCTTCTTGATACAACCACGGTGGCACATGCGCAGCTCCTCGAAAGTTGGTAGTCCTGGGTCGTCTAATTGCGTAGGGAGCATTTCACCGCCTATCTTGGAAGGTGGAGGCGAACATCGGCAGGCACCGGAGATGATTGATTCTGTCAAACTTGCGTGCAAGCTTGGCTTCATAATCGAGAAGAAGCTTCCACCTCGACCTGCTTGCGATCCGTTGCAAGATTTGGAACATGGAAATCCCTCCATGTTGAGATCCCCGAAAGTCACGTACGCATTGGACGTATTCACATTGCCGAATCGAGGTGTTGCTAATCCCCATTTTGCTGCATGTCATCAAGAGCGCATCATAAATTAGTGTTTTTGTCAGTGGCTTTTGAAATTCATATAACGAACTTGCCATGATTTCCGTTTGAGACTCGACCACCTACAAGCTGCCACGTCAAATTGGAGCTACCATCGCTCATGTGCCACCTAAGCAATCCACCAGAATCACGTAAGTGAACCAATAACGCCCCGCGTAGATATCAACAATGCACTCACGTGGCTTCCATCAAGTTCTCAATGTTGTATGGTGCCGATCCGTCGGAATTCAGCTCCACGCCTGACAACGGATCATTCAGGCAAAACTCGTTTGGAGAACCTGTGTAAACATCACCTGCACAAATGGTAGGGATACCGTAGCTTCCATCCCACCACGACGCCACACTGACGTCTGAGTGCAGCATTTCAGCTACCAGAGTCCAAGGTGGCACCGCAGCACGAGGGCTCTTCACTAGCACCAGCACCATTTCTTCATCTCTTAGTGAACCATCGATCAGGTCCGTAAGATTCTGGTCCTCGCCAAGTGGCTCAAACACCCGAGACTTGTGCTCTTGTGCACCACCGATCAGTTTGAGTGAAAATTGGGCCTTCATCGGGTCAGAAGGCTGTTGCACAGGTAAATCTGGGTCCAGCAGTGCATGATACATTGCCGAAGCACTCGTATTCTCCTGTTTCCCTCCATCTTCAAACAATTTGCCACTCCCGAGAAGTCCATGTAGCGATCCATTCCGGAAAAAGTTGGCTGAGCACAGTCTCGCGAGTTGTAGCTTCTCGCCAAGTTCCAGGATCTCTCGATCTCCGAGTGACAAAGCCAGCATGTGCTGTGCGAACTGCACATTATTATCTGCCTGACAGCCAAGTCTCACGAACGAGTCGTTGAGCGTCGGGTCTGGGAAATTGGGCGTTGACGTCTGTAGGAAGAAGCCGCCAGAGCCGTCAGTTTGAAAAGCTACAGCTCCCTTCGCATGAGCACTGAAGATATCGCCACCTCCACACACTTCTTTTCCAGCTCTAGTTTCTCCTTCTTTAGGTTTGTAAGCACCAGCGATCCCATTCAGCTGGTCGTTGAACAAGGCCCAGTACGAACTGTCGTCCTTCTGCTTCAGTGTTTGGCTCACTGGGTCATTGCCGCCTTGGCCCAAGCACTCGTAACCTAAATCTCGGAAATGTCGGAATGTCGGGTTGTTCGAGTCTGCGTAGAGGTAGCAGAGCCCTGTGGCTCTAGCAGTTAGTGCCGGCCACCCTGTTGTAGGCACATTGCTGCAGTCCGGAACAGGACAATCACATGGCGTGGGGATCACTGTCCCATTGGGGGACTGCACATGGGATGGCAATTTGAGCACAGACCACCAGGCCACGGCGTTGCCCAAGCCATCCAACGCCCTTATCGAAGACGCCTCCACCCCAGCGACCAGCAGTAAGAGGAGCAGCATGCCATCCATTTGGATTCTGGCAGATCTCGACAGACAGGACTTTGGACCCACAACTGGACTTTGATACGGATCTGAAACGTTTAGAGATGGATTTTAGAATTTACCTAACCGAAAAAAAAACACAGCGAAGAAGGATTTTCAACTAACAATAAATACCGAAACTTTTATTTGACGACGGGGTCCTTACATGCGGACCTTCGGCTTGGCTTTCATCACTCAAAAAAATCGTATCTACACAGCGCCAACGACGCTGGTAAGGGACTGCGACGTCACTGCCCAGCGCGTGCTCTTACTCCCCGAGCACGCGCTTCATACTGCGGCAGCGCGCGCAGCGACATAAAAAAGAACTTACTGGGAAATAGACATCACGCACGTCCTCCACCTCGCTCGCTTCACTCGCGTCCATAGTCGCCTTTTAGATGGGCACGGACTGCGGTACGCCGCTCGTAGGCTTGAACATCTTGCTCGAGCGGTCTGTAGGGAACGCAGGACGCTCACTGCTCATTTTGCGCTTCTCCCCGACGGAAGGCTGGGAAGGAGGCGGGGTCTGCTGTAGCTGCTGTTGCTGCTGCGGCATCGAGTAGTGCATCTCCGGCGGCATTTGCTGCTGTGGAGGCATCTGGTTCATCATCACCTGCGGGTGCGGGAAGGTGGGGGGCAACCCTCGGGTTTGGCCATCGTGGTGATACGCCGGCTGGGGCGCGTACATTGGGTTCGCCATGGGGTGCGTTGCCATCACATTGTGCATGATGGGATTGGAGTTGTGCGTCATGAGCTGCTGCGGCTGTCCTTGCTGCAGGGACGTCATGTCGGACTGTGGACTCTTCTTGGCTGCTTCAGCGGCACTGGAAGCCGCTTTGCGCTTTTGGCGAGCAAGTACACGACTCGAACCGACCTCAAAGGAGGTCGACATGCCCGAGCCGATGCACGCGTAGTAGCGGCGATCTCCAGCCACCATCTGCACGAATGCCTCGAACTGCACGTAGTACTTGACGTTGCGGCGCTTGCACTTGCCCTGGGCCATGTCCTCCGTGTACTTCCAGACCTTGGGCTTGAACTCGAAGCAGGCGACATTGTTGTCCTGCTGCACAAAGTCCGGAAGGCGCTCACCCGTGATCCACTGGTCCTTCATGCCGTCCATCTCCTCGGTCTCAACGGTGCGTCCCAGCATGCACTCGCGGATCACGGCTTCCTCAAAGGCCACCGGGATGTTCTCGAGCGAATGGACTCGTCCTAGCAGGATGAGGTCGTCAAATGTCACGTTGCTGTTGAGCGTGACTTCCGTGACTAAACTGCCTCGACACTTGCCCCACATGAAATCGTGCTGCTTGAGGTCTTCAATTTTGATGGCCGAGTAGTCACCGAAGACCTTGCAGCTCGGGAAGCACTGGAGATTGCGTCGTCCGTTTCTCCAGTACTTGAGCTTGAGTGGGGTCTTGACCTTGATCATCGCTTCCTGGGCAGTGCCTGTGCTACTCGCAGGTCCTCTAACATCTCCATAGACCGCAGCCTGAGGCTGAGGGTATGCATCCACCTCCTTCTTAGTAATCACCGAGTGGTTATCAAGCAACGGAGGGAACTGGTGGTTCGGTAGAGGCAGCATACCCCCCTGCATGGGGTTGTACATTTGAGAGCTCGTAGATCTTGGGAAATGCGGCTGGGGGACCTGTGGGTTCATCTCTGGGTGATGGTAGCTTCTGGGCTCCGAGTACTGACTGTAAGGGCTCATTCTCTGACTGGAAGGAGCTTGGGAATAGCCTTGATGGGACCCGTACGAGTCGTTGTACTGGGAAGGAGCCACGCTCGTTGTGACAATAGTTGTAGCCCGTTGAGTCCCATCATCCCGGGTATACTTGCGACTGTACTCGAAGGGAAGGGGGTCAGCTGCATAGTCTTCCGAAGTGCTTGGACCCGGTTTGGACAAAGGTTGGTACTGCATAGACGAAGACGACGTTGGGTATGGGGACGCAAACTGCGGCTGCTGGTTGGGGAAGGGCATCTGGTAGATGCGGTCCATCGGCAGCGCGTTGGCGTTGGGCTTGGCGTCCTCTTGGCCCTTGGGACTGCGGCCTTGCGGCGGCGTGAGTGCGGATCCAGTGGCACTGGAGGACGACGGCGCGTACAGCTGGTTGAGTGTCATACCGACGGCCATGGAGCTGTGTCCGAGCTGAGTAGTGCACGTGGTGGTGGGGTGGGATTCGGCTCGGTCAGCGACGGAGCGACGGAGCCAACGTGACACGGAGCAGCGACGCCTGGGCGCGACGAGTGCAAAGCAGAAATGAGTGAACGGAGCCGAGGGGACTTGGCGACGCTGCTTGTCTACTGTCGAAGGGCGCCCTGCTGCTGCGCGCATTACACAGTGGGTGTGTCGGCACATCTCCCCCCAGATGTGGAAATGGGCACTTTCGGATGAATAAGTGTGACTGAATGAGTGTAAAGCGGCGCGGCAGCGCTCGGAGCGACAGCCGCAGGTTGTTTCTTTGGTGAAGACTCTTCCTTCACTGAAGAGTCTTTAGGCTAAAGTTTAAAAAACGCATGGGAGCAGGTGCTGTATGTCGGATGGTTGGAACAAATAAGATTTGGATATGCTAAAACAAAATGCCCATTTTGGTGGTAACAACGTGGCAGGGCGTCGAAGATATGGGCAGAACTGGTCTCGTTTCAACTGGACGCAGCGGACACACTAGGATTATTTGTACACTGCTCCAGCAGAACCGTAAGTACAAACCGTACCCTCAAGCATGTCTTCACTAGACTGTCGCTGCGTTCTTTTCTCGTACCGTTTACTTCATGCGCTGAATAAGAAATCAAAAGCAAAAGGATCTCTTACTGACCTTCAATATTTGCGGAAGTCATCACGCAAACGTCAGTCGAGCGTGTACAATTCCAAGCTCAAATCAAGTGCAGCGAACAGCTAGCAAGCACTTTTGCAGCTCTTACTTTGAAGTAATAAGTAGTGTTTTTCAGGCGAGAATTGGACAGTAAATTGGGTATTTCTGCCACGTCTGCAGAACGCAGGCGCCACTGTGTGGCGTGCGTACAGTCGGCCCGGCGCTGCGCCGTAGGTGACACTGATAGATTGAAGAATTTCAAGAAAAAGGTTCGATTCTTTGACAAGAGTGGTGGCCAACTGCGGCCGCAGAAGTGCCACATGTGATTCGAAAGCAGGGCTTTTACGTGCCCTCAAGTACCGGTAGGCTTTTGCTGTGTGAGTGCCGCCACGTTGACTTGTGCGAGCATTTGCTAACTGCCTGTTGGGCTTGTTGTAGCTCTGCTCCAATTGCATGCGAACTCCCGCAGCTCAACTGTAGCTCCTCGCCATGGTCACACCTGAGAGTAGGCCAAAGAGTCAGATCCGCAGCTACCGAATTACAGTGGGATCTGCTGACACAGGCAGCGTCGTCGTTGGTCGCGATGGTCGACACCGACATGAATTTGCAGCGGACTAAACCTGTTGGTCTTCGTCTTTGGCAACACGCCACAAAGTGCCAAAGCAAACCCACGCCTGCCTGCCTGCCTCCTTCGCAACCACCCGCCACGTACCCGGCCGCCACTCCACCGCGATTTGATGGGGGTTCACTTCACCGTGAGCGAGCAGCTTGGCAAAGAGCACGTGTCGACCTCGAGGCCTTTCGTACGGTACAGCCAGCTTCAACCTGACAGGGAGGGAAGGCGAGCTCCAAAGCATGCAAGAAAGGGGCTCGAGAAGATGATTTCGACCAGCCTTTGCTGGATTTGAGCCCGCCGTCGAGTCGCCATGGCTTCGATAATCCGGTGAAGGCTGCCGTCGGCCACCAAGTCGGTGAGCCGTACAGCGCGCCAAAAGGCGTTTTTCAAGTCGAAGGAGTAGAGTTTGCTGTTATTGTTGTTCATGTACACGGTTAGCGTTGGCGTGGGACCGACTTCAGCTTTCGAGCTTTGACTTGGCTCCACTATGCTCGTGATAGTCGCCCCCATCGTCCCACCCGTGCATTTTCGCGAGCTACAGTACATGTCCACTGCTCTCGTTTACAGGCAAAAGCTCGAACCACACGCAAACACGGCGGCCACAGTCGGTCAAGAACCAGTTAAAGCTGTCATGGGTAAATGATAGTGTGCACTCTAGCTGGCCACGCACAGCGGTTGCAGCTTCGCTACCTGAATCTCTTGCAGACAACGCACTAAAATCCATTCTGCAGGTGAAGAACTGCATCGCCTGGCAGGAGGATGGTTTCTGTTGCCATCAGGATGTGCGACTTGCCCCGGCTGACACAGCCGCTTCATTAGCTCACGTTTGGCGTTGGACGAGGGCGAGACTCTCGATTGCACGCCAATGGAGCAGCTGGGCTCGCAGCAGAGGTTTCATCACGTCGCGAGCTGGCCGTGGCTGCACTCAATGGCACTCGCAAGTGTCCTCCTGCATGGAGTTCTTGGCCTTGGCGTTGGGTTTCCATTGGCAACTTCCAATTCCATGGCTGGATCAACTTATGACATTTCGGGGGGCGGAAGATAAACTGGCAACGCTGCCTGGTTACGCGTCGCCGCTGGCCGGTCTATCGGAGCAACGTGCGATAGTGGGATTCCTGCAAAGTTTGCCAAGATGTCAACGTGGTCCACAATGCAACGAGTGCCCCCAGTCACAGGTCAACATCATCGTGCTGAGCTCTCTCGGACAACGAGCAACGTGACCCTCCGCGAAGTGGCAGCAACAGTGTCTCGCCCAGTTACTGCATCAATACGAAAGCCCAATGGCAGCCTTGTAGTCACGTACTTCCTGCTCGCGGTGCTCCGCTTCGAGTCGTAGCTCTTCCTGACGCTTCGCCTCTTGCTCGGCCACCTCGGCACTGTGTACGCGGTGGTACGTGGACGAGATGGGAATATCGTCGGCATTCCGAGACGTTTTCTGCGGTGGGGACTGCGCTGCTCTTGTCTCTACGTTGCGGACCAGCACTGCATCCAGGACGGTCTCGACTTTTTCCGACGGGAGTTTAAACTTTTCTTCTTCAGGCACTGGCTCCTCCTCATGCGACTTGTCCACTGGCGTTCCATCACCTCGATCCATGATCATTTCGTCCACTGCCGCGTCGAGTACCAGCTCCACTTGGTTTGTACTCACAGTTGACGGTAAGATAGGGGCAACTTCCGCCGCATTGACAGCGTATTCCTTGCCTAGAGCGGGGTGTTTCGACGGACAGCAGCCCATACTGATCGGCTTCAAGTACTCGAGTGTCGGAGATCCCAAACAAAGCAATGAAGGAAGAGCTACAAACGGTTCGAATTGGCCTCGAAGACGTGCAACCACCCTCAACGTTCATATAAGACTAAGATCATGAAAAGAAAACCTATTCAACTGCATATTGTAGACCTACCTAACTGCATCAACTTCAACTTGACTTTCTTAGTAAGAATGAGTCTTTTTAACTCATTCGCCTAGGAAGAGCGCCACGCCTGCCAGCACCCAACGCGCCCTCTCTCCTGCGATCGGCATGGATATCTCCACCAGCATTCGCTCCCGGTCTGTGGCGTAGTACAGCGGCGTCTTGATACAGTTTTCTTTCTCGTACATTTCTTGGGCGTCTTCGCGCACAAACGCCACGTAACAGGACGGCACTGCGACCAGCTCCTGTGCGTCCGACACAGCCTCAAGCAGCGTTCCTCCTTCGAAAGACGCGCCTTGCAACAGGAGTCTCGTGAGCTCGAACCACTCCACTTTCGTCCCGCTGAGCTTCTCCCGCTCCCAACAAGACAGCAACTTCATGCCGTCCATCGAGCACTTTTGCTCTCGGGCGCTTTGCTGCCTTAGAGCATTGAGGAACGTGCCTGGATGCAGCAGCTCCGACAAGTCCAGACCTTTCGACAGCAGTTGGCCAGTCCCCACGGCTTCCTGCCACTCCGAGAGCGCTCGCTTTCGCATGGCGAGACCACGCAGCCAAGTGGCCACGTTCTCGTTGCCCTCCCATTGACCAGCCCACTCTGTCGGGACGGCGCCCTTAAGGAGAGCCTTTGCGACCGTCTGGATGGCAGGAGTGAGCAGTCCCGTGCCGTAAATCACCTTCTTCAGGGCCTGTAGGATGGCGTTCGCCTGCTGCACCAGATCCAGCGCGTACTCGTTTTCCAGAGCCACGAACGCGTCCGCTGGAGTCATCGCTTGCACGTTCTTCCCGCTACTGGACGATACGGACGTCCCTTCTAACTGGAAACCCGTTGTGAGCTTGCTCCACGTCTCCAGCAGCGGCCCAAGCTGCGCTCTCCACTTCTCCCGGTCGAATGTCGTCGCCTCGGCTTCGTTGGACGAAAGAGCCTTCAACTGCGCGATCACCTGGCCAGAGAGAGACCGCTGCATAGAGCGCTCGATGTTGTCCGGAAGGCCGAACATCGCGGGGGCGTCGACGTCAGGGAACCGGTCGATGATGTCGAGGAAATCGGCGTGTTGTGTGCTTTGAGGCAGCTTCACACCACGCGTCAAGCTCTTCTGGCCCGACAGCAGCTCCTGACTGAAGTACTCGGTCAAGTTACAGCGCAGCACTCGCAGGTCGTACGGGTTGTCGATACGTCCACCGTAGATGGCGTTCTCCATCAGGCCATGCAGTGTCTGCCAGTCGATTGCGGCCCCACTACTGGTCTGACACGCGAGCTCCATCACGTTTGAACCTGCACGGAAGTCGCCGAACGAGAACTCATAGAACTTGGTCCAGCCTTGAGGGATATACGTCCGTCTTTCTTGCAGCAGAGCGTGGAAGAAGGCCAACAAGAAGAGCAGTTGTGCCCGTGCTGCGTTCCCCTTGGCGATGAAGGCCGGGTTCCATGCAGCGTACGTGCGTTGCAGGTTCTTCTTCATCCCTGGCGGAGACTCGAACGTGATTTTCAAGCTCTGCTCGAGTAGGACCAGAGGGAACGCGTCGTGCGGCTCCGTCGTAAGCCAAAGGCGGAACTTGTGACTGGCGTTGAGTGCACTAAACTCCTTCTCAAGCACTGGAAGCCACGCGACCACAAGGTGGAGATTCTGTAGACACAACCACTCGCCATGTTCCGCTGTGGACTTCAATAGGTTCAAAGCCTTTTCCTGTTGTCCACCGCCCATTGCAACTTCGAAATAGTGGCCTTTTCCAACGACTGAAGTCGCCACTTCTTCCAGTTCCTTTGAAGGATCAGCACCTGCAGTTGTAAGTAAAAGTACTGGTGTTGTGTTGGTAGCTTCTTCCGTGCCGATGACCTTAAAGTCGAGAGATGGTGGGGTCAACGACTTGAGTTGCATCACACCGCAGATGAACTGGATGATGGCGCTCTGCAGTCGATCGGGGCGAAGCGCCTGCACAACGAGAAGCTTCTGGAACGGTGAGAGGCCTCCAGCAGACCCGGACTTGTCCATTTTCGGGTGGAAGTTCTGCTCGCACTCCATTGACTTGGACCAGCGGATCCACATATCGTGGCTCTCGAACTTGCACAGCTGAGTTAACCTAGGCAAAGCCTCGACAAACTGCGTAAACGCTTCTTTTCTCTCTGGAGAAGCCCATTCCGGCAGTGTCGAGTGTCCTCCTGAGCCTCTTTCAAGCTCCACCACTTCACCACAGAAGAACTCGTACTCGTTCTTGTCGAAACACTCCGGATGCATCCCATGCACCAAGTGCATCCCGAACATCGGCCGGTGCTCTTTGAAGAGCGCACGACCGACGAACATCAGCACTTTGTGCTCCAAGATGGGGATCAGGCGCAAAATACGGTCTTTCGTACTGGAAGACTCCATCTTGGTCGCTAAAGTGCCTTTGAACAGCCCCAAGAACGAAGCTAAGGAGAACCGATACATGTGGTTCACAGCGCTCAGTTGTTTCACCAAGAAGAACATTTTCGCTCCTTCCCGGGCGAACGGAGAGTACGAGTCTCGCTTTTCATCCAGCTCTTCGGATTTCTTCGCGCTTCGTTCCAGTGCGTTCTCGATCTCCGCACTTGTGGCCTTCGTCTTGGTTAGGGATTCCACTAGAATCGTGTTCTCTAGGATATCTCCTTCCGAAGTAGCGAGGGCTTCTACCAGCTGCTTCTCTAGAGCTGCAAGCTGCACTTTACACTCTTCCTCTTGCCGAAGTAACTCGCTCTTCTCCTGTTCGAGTTCCGGTTGTTCGTGTTGGATAGTAACGCCAAGAAGTTGTCCTTCCAGACCAGACTTGGTGACTGTAAAGTTGACGACATTCACAATAGCCAACGCATCAGGAGCCAACGGAGGCGCTGGATTCCGAGTGACCAGGTACAGTCGGAAGTTCTCGTTGTAGTCGATCACCTTGTCGCCTAAAGCAACGACAAATCGAGGTCCTTGATGGATTAAATCCTTACGAACCAACGGATACAGATAGGGCTCGATATTGTCAACTTCCAGGACCACCAAGGTCTTTCCGAAGCGAACAGCTTGTTCCACCAGGTTCACGAAGCGAGTGTCTTGGGACTGGACAATGGACAGAGGACGCGTTGTGTCTTTGGCCAGTTCAGCTTGAAGCCACGCGGTGCTCGCACTAGCTGGGTCGATGATAAACGGACAGCGTTCGCCACTGGAATTAGCCACTATCAGTGCGTTCTCCATGGATAAATTATCCGAAGGAAGCCCCATCGCCTTCCACGTGAGCAATTCGCTCTCAGTACTCAACAGTTTCCGGTAGTCGAAGTGCAGACTACTAGCTGGACCTGTGTGATTGATACTTTCCAGTATATCCCGCTCCCATTCCTTAACAACTCGCTTACGAGCATCCTCCGAGCATTTACCGAGGAACGTAGTAAAAGCCGAAGCCAGTAACATCCGTACCGGTAGATCAGTGAGTCGGTTCTCGAGCTCCTTCACTTGTTCCGACCAACGCTGCTTCTCCCCACCTAACTTGCCTAGTAGACCTTGAGCCTTGTTAAGCGTACTTTGAGCCTGTTCCAGATTCACCCGTAGGATCTCAGCTTCTTTGGTCTTTTCACCGAACTGCACCTTCATCTGATCCACCGTCACGTCGATCTTCTTCAGTTCACTTTCGCACTGTAGAAGACGTTGTTGGGAAGCTTCGAGGGACCTCTTAGCCTCTGCGAGATCCGTTTCCAGTGGTTCAATCTTGTTGAGCACCATCGAGTACTTGAGATTGGCCTTAACCCACGTGGCTAACGGTGCAGCAGCCACACTCACACGGTAAATGGTTTCATGGTCGAACGATGACGTTTTGCTCTTGACCAATTTCGTGACGGCCTTGGAGATCTCGGGCGTGATCCGATGTGCGTCGTAGTTGAGAATATCCTCCTTCACCCCTCGATTCCCGAGGAATTTCTTCATGGAGTTCCAGGACGTATCTTGGATCCCCAGCAGCATCAAAACAGCAGAAAGCACGTCGTGAATGGGTTCCGGAGGCATTTTAAGCGACCGGATCTCGTTCAGATTGTCGCTCTTGATGTTGCCTACTGCCTCCATCGCCGTCTGTAGAATGGGCGTGATTTCACTTAACTCTTGCTCGATTTCTCGCTTCCGGGCGTTCGTAGCCGTCTCCGCCTTGGCTAATTGTTTCTTCAGGTCTTCCACTTCTCGACGGTTCGTAGCTGCGCGATCCAACGCGTTCGTGATCTCTTTCATGGCCTCATCAGCTGACACTTGGGCTGCACTTAGGTCTTTCTTTTTCAACACAGCATTGCGACTGAGCTCGTCCACTGTCACACTGGCCTCTTCCAGCTTGCTTAAACCGCTTTTGAGGTGTCGAATCTCCTGTACAACCTGCTTGCATTTGGCTTCGAAGAGAGAGCGCCAAGTGCCTAAAAAGCAGATAAATTCTCGAGGGGTAGCGCCGAACTCCTTGCAACTGGCATACAAACTCGTGATCAATGGAGTCGTTTTCATCAAGCTCTCCACCAGTTCCGACCCGTTCAACAAGAGCTCAGGCAGGCGAGCCATACTACTGGTGTTCCATTCTCCCATCCACACGATCGCGCAGTGAGTGTAGAGCGCGGGGTTGCTCTCACAACGTAGAACGAACTGAGGGTTACGTGCATCCATGGCCAGAACGACGTGTACGTACTGGCGAACTCGAGACACGAAGAAGTCGTAGACTGTGCGGATGTGCTCCTGCCCAGTAGCACCGATACTTTCGAGCATGAGCTCCTTGAGTGGAGAAATCTGCGGCTCGATCTCTTCGTGTGTGTACAGTCCAGGCACTTCCCCGGAGCTTAGAAGCGAGTTGGTGAGCTCCAGAATGGCGTCTTGGGTGAAGTGGTGGTCCTCCAGGTAGAGCACGTAGTGCTGTCCTTCCACGCCAGCTTTTACCAGTAAACTCTTGAGATCTGTACGGAAACTACCGGCGTCGTAGTTTCGAGTGACACTGGGGGAGAACAGGGTGTAGTTGAGCATATACGAGAGTAAAGTGGTAGCTGAACGTCGCCCGACACCTGAATTCCCCACTAGTAGCATGGATCCGCCAGGTTCGGACAACACTCGCTCCACAATGGTTAAATGCTCGAGGATTTCGTCGAAAAGCACCATGTGCAAATCTTTCTCTTCACGTTCGTACAGCACCATCCCTTGCGTTACAACTTGGGAGAATTCGTCACTGGCAATGCGTTGGAGAACGGTAGAACCAGTAGAACCACCTTCAGCTCCAGTATTCCCACTGGATCGGCAGTGGAGAGAACTGAAGTACACATCTTGCAGCTTAATAGCGTGGCGCCACTGTTGCTTCCAGACGCTGTTTAGAATGCCGTCAAACTTGGATTTCGCCTCGTTATCCACCAAACGATCTCGGAATAACCGACGTGCTTCGTGACCCAGAGCGTCCAGTACATCTTCATGTTCGAGGTCATAGCGAACGAGAGCGAAGACCCATTTCGTCAGATCTCGAGGGGTGAAGAGGTAGTGGCGCTGTTCGTCCACCGAGAACTTCGTCTTGACTGTATCGTACACTTCCACCATGCTTTTCGCCAGTCGATCTCGGTTCGCAGAGTCTTTCCAAGTAGCTGGTAGGTTCAAAGTACTGGACGAGTCAAAGACGCCTTCCAGGAAGGTAGAATAAACGACCGAGAGCTCCTCCGTGGACGGGTAGTCCATGTACGCGACTTTGACGATAGCTGTAAAGCGCGTGGAGAGCGGATGTCTCCCGACTGTTGTAGCTGCGTTCATGGATGCTACTAGTTGGATCTTCTCGACGCCGAGGAACTCCAAATGCTGGTCGTAGAAGCCGTTAAAGGTGATCAATTGCTGCAGGAAGGCGATGAGCATGCACGTGTCGTATTGGTCCGGTTTCGGCAGGTTAATGTCCTTGAGATACAGCACGAGTCGTTCAGCGTCTCGAGGACGGTACACTCTTCCCGTTGGAGTGGAAAACAGTGAACAACACTGTGCAATTTTGTGAATCACGTGGTCTGCAGTAGTCTGCGCGTTACAGTGAAGAACGGAAACGGTAACGCTCTTGAGGTTCTTGAAAGCTTGACGGATCAGCATGTTCTTGCCGCTTCCTTCCGGCCCAACGAGGATGAAAGGCTCCATCTTGTCCACCCACGGCTCAATGAGCTTCAAGCCTCGTTGGACGCTCACTGTAGGCACTACCGCATCCATTCCACTCACTACCAAGTCTTTCCGGTCCATTTTCCCATCCATCGCCCCGTACGTGTCCCTCTTCGTCTCGTAAGTGTAGAACGTCGAGCCTTGGCAATAGCAATCCAGTGGGGCGTTCACATCCGGCGGACGTTCGCTCGACATCATAAAGAGGGATTTCGCGAATGAACTACGTGGTCCCATGCTTAAATTCGCCCCCAAGCCTCGGATCATAGCACACACAAACTCCGAGCGACTTGTAGCAGTAGCGACGTGACTTAACCCGTTCATAATGGTCCCAACTGTTGTTGTAGCTACGATGGCCTCGTACTTGTGAAGTTCTTCCAATCCCCTCGTGAATAACTCGTCGATCCATTGTTTCAATGCGTCCCGAGTACTACTGGAGCTCGGATCTGTAGGCGGTGGGAGAGTGAGGAGCCATTTACTTACCAGCCTCTCAATCGCCATATCCTCGTCCGAAAGGAAGATCATTCCCATGCGGGAGATCGTAGCAGGAGAAGCGAAGCGAAGATCGTGTGTCTCGAACACGAAATTCACGTTCGGACCGAAGTTAATTCGCTCTCCGTTCGGTAGAGTGAGCAGATGATTATCGTCCAGAACGGAATTTAGCGACTCAATCCACTCGGGATCCACGTCTCCGTCGCAAATGATCCAAGAACGGACGTTCTCGGGCTCTTTAACGACCTGTCGAGCCGCCGCAGTGAGCACTCCGTCCTCCCACTCGCGAGTGTCCAGGTCCATGTGTCCCAATAAACGTTCACGCGGCATGGATTTCGGATTCATGACGTGGGTTTTAACCACTTGGCCACAACGGATTAACGCTTGCTGCAGGACTTGCCAGACTGTAGATTTGCCACTACCGGAGGGCCCTACCACCACACAACCCATGCGTTGGTCGAGAGATTCCTTCAGTTGAAGCATTTTACGGATCTGTAGGTCGTCCACCTGCAAAAAGAACGGTTTACTGGTCATAACGTCTCGAATCGCGTCTCCCAAAGCTCCTCCAGCTAGATCCGCTGACTCTACCCCAGGGAAAACGTCTCCGATTAACGCCAAGAACCGAGTCGAGTCCACGAACGTGAGCTTGGACAGAGTGTTGATCCGTACAGCTTTGATGAGGATCTCCGTCTCTTCTGCTGTTGTCATTCTCAAGTTTGGACTGTCACTTTTGGCCTCTTCTTCACTTGGAGCTTTGCGTGTAGCTCGGTCCTTCTTTTCAGCTTGCAAAAGCTTCCCCGCAGTGTTTAAAACCGCTTTTAGAGCTCTCAATCCCCAGTCGTAATGCTGCTGACGGGACAACAACTGACCAGATAACGAGTAGAGCGACACCACCTTCGACGCGATGTCTTTAGCCTCACTGAAGCCTTCCGAGTACAGAATCACCTCTGCAATAAGGTTATTATCCGGTCGCCCCATAGCAACCGGGCGGAATAAAGCTTTGAGGTTATCTGGAAGCTTCGACCGTCCTCCGTAACCTTTTCCAGCTGGATTGAGGGTCACGAAGATACCAGCGTTGAAATCCACGTCCACCGAGCGATTAAGCAGGTTAATTGTCCCGGTTTTCTCCTTAATCGCGTCTTGAATGACTTGAATTTGCTGCGAAATGGCCGACAGTTGATCCTCTTTCAGTCGATTAAACTCGTCGAAACAACCCCAAGCTCCACATTTCACTAACCCGATGAAAATACGCCCCATCGACTGGAAATCGATACCTTCATCGCAGTTAAAAACCAGCACTTGACGGCCGAATTGACCACCCAAAGCCTTGACAGACTCGGTCTTCCCTGTACCTGCAGGTCCGTACGGATTACCACCGAAACCCATGTGCATTCCCTGGGTAAGTGTTAAGTAACACTTGTCTGTCAAAGGAGTGTGCACTAACTTCGGCGCATTGCCCTGATACTCGTACGTGTAGGCGAATTCCGCGTCGTTCATGCGGATTAAACAGGGAGGAGCTTCCTTCCCGGTCTTTCGACTGTCGAGATAGAACCGAAGCTGCTTCTGCCAGATCCAATCCGTGATCGAGCGACAATTAGCCGCTAAAAGCTGATCACACACGTCAATATGATGCACGAGGTCTAGAACCAGAGCTTTAACCTTGAGGCTCATGAGAAGCTCCGTACTGAGATCCAGCGACGTCAGTTCTCGTAAAGTATCCTGTAAACTTCGCTTCAGCTCTTGGACGTCTCCGTTTTTGATAGCCGCTTCAGCTTGTGAACAGAATCGGATCTGTTCGGTTAAACACAGCACTTGAGACGGGAAAGCGTGGTAATCTGGAGCATTGACGCTGACGCATTGAGCAGTGAGAGCTCGGATCGTACGCCGCATCTCTTCAGTGAACGTTTCCAGCCATTCCTCCACGTTGATTGTCACTTCCACGGGTGTGTGGAGTTCCACTCGTTCACCGGCAGAACTCAACATGGCTACAATCTGGTCCTGCTTTTCGGAAAACTCGACTCGGTACACGCCTTGGTAGAGCTTTTTCAGGTGGCTTTGAATCACCGCCGGGTTTTGCGCCTGTCCTAGGATTTCAAGTAAATCTTCGTCGCCAATAAAGTAAAATCTAGGCATTCGCGAGCGTTTTTCCTCCAAGAAATCGGCCAAAGCTTTCTGACAACGTTCCAGTTGGTCCACCATAGTGGTCAGACGCTCGACCAATTGAGGGAACATGAGTTCGTCCGCTAGATTAAAAAGCTTCGGCTCTCGTTCAACAGCGCCCATAATGTCCGTGAACTCTTCATCCACACGTCGGAAGCGACTCTGTTCGGATGGTAGTGCTCCTTTGGAGAAAATCGGCTCGAGGAAGACCCATTTCCGCTGGATAATATTCAATTGGGTCAGGACTTGGTCAAGAGTGCTCATCTTGATCTCGTATTGACTCGCTTCGACCTCGAAGGGCTTGAAGAACTGGGATTCTTTCAGTGACGCTAACAGTGACTGGTTGTCTCCCAGTGCGAGCGTCAAGTCCTTCCAGTCCTTGATAATGGCTACACGGCGTCCGTCATGTTCGTGCGTTAACAATGCGAGTTCTGCGGTCTCCGTCCATGCTCGAAGCTCCTGTAAAGCGTCTCGGATCGTCACTTCGCCCTGTGCTCGGGCGTGAAGCACTTTAACGAACTGCAGAGTGGCAGGGAGTTCCAGTACCGGGAACACGTCGATGAAGTGCTGAACGATGAGATTGTTCTTCTCCACGCCGCGAGGGAACCCTAATTTCCGGAAGAGCTGCGTCCAGTGATCGTCTTTGAAAGGCTCTCCTCTACAAAGTTTGAGAGTCGGCATGGCTCGCTTCACGTTCGTATTGAAGTCCACGATCTTGTCCACGACCGGCGTACGCTCAGACCCTTGAGAAGCCTGCTCTTTCACTGCGTCTGCCCATTTCTGAGCCGTGTCAGCTAGTGCGAACATGTTCGTGCAAAAAGCAAACCAGTCTTGGGCAGCCAGAGCTTGAATTTCCTCTCGGAATTGACGATACGTTTCCCAATTCGTCTGCAACTTGGTGATCTCGTCGTCAAGAGCCGATAACCCGTCAAATATCGGCTCAGTCATGGAGAAAGCGGCGCAGTTCGACGTTAACGTGACACTCCGAGTCTTCAATTCGTCCATCTTGTGTCTCCATTCACTCATAACAATATAAACTTTGGCGAGCACGTCATCTTCCCACGACGGAACCTCCACTGGACGCTTAGCACGCCATTGTTCGCGTAATTTATCCACGTCGACGTTGCATTCGACCACTTGCGCTTCGATCTCGCCCTTGAGACTCTCCCGTTGCTCCTCGATCATGTCGTTGAAGGCTTCAAGAGCGATTTCGAAGTTCTCCCAGCGCGTTGGGAGCTGCGAGAGACGAGTCTCCACTTCCGTCGTATCGAGACTCGCCCCACTCATTCCAGCACTGCTCCCGCCACCGAGAACAGCTAAAAGAAGGGTTTTCTTCTTCTCCGCCTTCTGGAACTGAGTCTGAACGTCCCCTTTCCGTGCGTCGATGTCCTTCCACTCCAATTGAGCGGTACTGATCTCGTCGATAGAGTGCGGACGTTTGTTCAAGCTCTCCATAGAGGCCTCAACGAAGTCCTCGACGATCCGGATGTGGTTCAACGTGCTTTTCCGGAGGGAAAGCAGCAAAGCGTCAGTGAATCGCTGCATGTACTCGTCTAGTGTCCTTTTGAAAGGTACAAAGGACAAGTTAATACAGTCCACTTTGGCGGAATCCGGGATTTTCTCGCTCTCTTTACGCTTGGAACGGATCGTTTTAAAGTTCACTTCCCAGTCCGCTGGTTCTTGTAGTGTGGACTCCATCACAGCGTCCAGATCGACATTCCCTCCGCCTCCGATTCGAGCTAGAAAGCCCCAGTGTTCGTACTCGAACAGAATCCCTTCCACACGAGTGAATAACCGCTCGCAGGCTTCGTATACACGTACGAGGTTCCGTGCATTGGCGTCGCACATGGCTGAAAACACTTGCGAGTTGGCAAAACCTCCAAACTTGGTGGGTCTTGCTACGAATTTCTTCATCGCCTTGTAGTACGTAGTACGGAGCTCTTCCACGGGTGGTTTTAGCACTAAAATGGACCCCCCAAAGGCCGAAGAAGCGAGTGCAGCAGACGCAGTGGGGAAATGCAGCTCCGTTTTGATCTCTTTGATCTCCGGGAGGTTCTCGTTGAGCATTTCCAGACCGAGTTGGTAGCCAGACTCTAAGACTTTATACAGCTGATGGTCCCAGTAAAGGAACCACTTGGCCGTACGTGCTGGGTCTTGCTTGCGTGTGGTGAGCTGCGTGTTCTTCTTGATCTCGTCCCAACGTTCCTTCCACTTCTGCGGGTACCGTAGCAGATCCACGTCCATAAGAGCTAAGAGTTCTTCGCCTAATTTCTCATGCGCTCGCTTAAATCGTCGGTTCTCGGCTGCTAATCTGTCTGCAGCAGTCTGGAGTTGACTCACGTACTCGTCGCACTCGTCCAAGTTCGCCCACGTGACGTCCTTGCTCTTGGTCTTTTGGTTTTGGCTCTGTGCGATGCCTGGGCGTTGAACGGCGTCTTCGAAAGCTAATAACGAGTCCAACAGCATGGGTTTCTGCTCGTCGATGATCTGTGCTTCAATGCTGTTGTAGAAGTTCGCTACTTTCTGCAACGTCACACCAAAACGGTAGTATTTCTCCGCCTCCTCCGCTACTTGACGCACTCGAGAAGGCACCCAGGCATCCCCAGTCTGTGCGGACGAAAGCTCCGTGAGCTGACGGACGTCTCGTAGCAGCGTCACGAGGAATTCACTGAAGTTCACGACCAGATCTCCGCTCTGCTTGTCGATCTGCATGAGTCTGCCTCGAAGACGAAGCGACTGGCCTCCGTCATCGTCTTCATCCAGTGCACGTAGCATGGCTTCTTGCCAGTCCCGGACGCGATCCAGTACGAGGCCGCTGGCTTTCGCTGCTAATTTCTCGCACTGCTGCGATAAACGAGGGAGAGCAGGCAAGTCCACCAACACTCCTTTAGCTAGACGTTGCATGTCGGCTACACGTCGTCCCAAAGCGTGAGCCCACACGATAACATTGACGTCGCTACTCAGCGTTTTGCCCACGTGCATACCGGACTTCTTCTCTCTTGAACCAGCACTACTGACCCCGAGGCTCTGCCTGCGGGTCTCAAAGTCGCTGTCCAGCTGATCAACATGAGCCAAAAGCTGTGCGAGAAGAGCGTCCCGTTCGCCAGCAAGAGCTTGAGCTAATGTAGGACGTTGTAGGAGGTGCTGGTACCGCTGCAGCAGTCGCGCGGCTGCACTTGGCTTGGACGTAACAGCACGAAGCTGTTCCCGTAGAACGACAGCCACTTGCGTCTCCATTGGAGCAAGAGACCGATCGAACTCACTTAACGCGCGTTGCCACGCAGGCTCCGTGTACGCGTTGTAGTACAGCGGACGCAGGCGGTCAAAGGGCCGGAAACACGACTGAGCCAGCTCTTCTTCTTGGTTCTTGCCTGCTCTTGACGGTAGCAACGCGTGAAGCTCCTCGTACGTTGTACGTACGCGAAGAACTTGATCCAGTCGAGCGCTTAGACGCTGTACGCGCTCCAGTTGAGACGACACGGGGCCTTCCCACGCGTGTTCGCTGTGGGCCGGCCACAACGTCCCAGTAAGAGACTCGATGCTGCTCCTCCACTTCTCACACAGAGCTACGCCTTGCTGAAGTAAGTGGTGGGCAGAATGGAAAGGAGCTTGCCACACACTGCCTTCCTTCCCGTCTTCATACAGAGCCTTAGCCTTTTCCAGTACGAACGCGTTGATAGCACTAGTTACTAGACCAAGCAGGTGGTCCATCCGTCGTTGAGGATACAGTTGATCCCTCGCTAGATCAAGACGCCAAAGATCATCAGCGACGTTCGACGCGTCGTCCAGGAGATCTCCCATATCGTCGAAGCTCAAGTCTCCAAGAGGAGCCGTGAATCGCTGGTGTACCGTGTCGAACACAGCGCTGAACTTCTTCGCCCGTCTTGCTTGTCGAGCGTCGTCCTGCATCGCCTCCCAGTACGCGAACTCGTCGCGCATTGTAGCGATACTCATAAGGCCGTCGTCACTTCCTGTCGTCTTGGAGTTCTTGCCTCCCTGCAGCAACACAGAAGCACCTAAGCCCGCGTCCAGCTCCAGTAGAACGTCCTTGAGCTTCTGCGACAGTAAACTCGCTTTCGCGTCGTCTCGAAGCAGCAGAGGCGCATACACTTGGTGCAGCGTTTGGTAGAGACTCTGCAGTGGCGTCTGCAGCGCTGACGTGAGCTGAACGCTCGTGCTCATGTTCTGCGGAGTCAGCGGCTCCGTGCTCTGCAGCTTGAGGAAAGCTGCAGACTCGTCATTGTTGCCTCCTTCCTCGTCCTGCAACGTGTTGGCCAGTAGAACGTCGTCGCTTCCACTCGCCAGTCGCGCGTACAGGACATTGCACTGGAGCTCGTCGAGGAACTGAGTCAGCGCCTGCTGCGAGCCCTTGTCCTCACTTAAACGGGTGTTGCGCGGCGTCCAGAGGCCGCGAAGCAGCCCGGACAGGTAACTACGGCGGGTATCACCGACGTCCGGGTCCATTGCGCTGTGAAATTCGTTCTGAAGCGACGGCTTAGGCTTAGATACTTCTCGAGTGCGCCACTTCAACTATAAACTATAAGAGACGTGTCGCTTCAGTATTAAATATGAGAAACAGTTGATGTTTATAAATTTGGCAGCAACGGACGCAAAAACTTAGCGCAAATGGCAGACACAGCGCTGTCATTGCAGGATGACAAGGATGATTTAACGGACACGTTGGAGAGCTGCACCCGAGAGTTGAACGTGTTGTGTCGCGGGTTGGAATTGCAGCAACTTGAGGCAGAAGATGAAGACCTCGATGAGGCTGGTGGTGCTGGACTGGATACACTTTCCTCATTGGAGGAGATCACGAATGAATGCGCCGCTTTGCTGGCATGTCTGGAAGCTGAAGAGCAGAGGTATGGGGTAATAATTAGGATTTGTGCGACTCTTTCGTTCTGACGAGGCTTTGATCGGTTAGTTTCGATGAGGAGGACGAATGCCTTATAGAGGAGAATCAGCAACAGGTTGATGTGCTGACTGGGCTACCTCGGGCTGAAACGGAGCTTGAACACGAGCTTGACAGCTTCGCGGACGAATTGAACGAGTTTCTGACGTGTTTTGGACAAGATGGTAAGGTAGAAGATGTGAAAACGTACTCGTCACCCCTGGAGACAGAGGAGACTTTACTGAATGAGGCAAATTCCTCCCCCAGCGCAGCTCCAGTCGTATCTACCATTGCCCGTGAAGATCATCGATGCGATGACACGATTTCAACTGAAGTTTTCAGCGAGCGAACCAAGAAAGCGATCGCCTTGCACATTAAAAGGCAAGCGCTGCAAAAACAACGTCGGAACGGAACTGGAAGTCGGTTGTGGGTCTCAACAGATATGGAAACACCAACGCAACAGAATCAACCTTCCGGGGGTAAAGTGGTTTGGTCCAGATTTCAAAACACGAGTTTCCAACAGCATATCATCCGCCAACAATTTGCGCGTAGGAGACTGCAACAAATTAAAGAGACCGAGCGTCTCGTAGAGTCTGCTCGCTTGAAGGGACCAAAGCCCAGAGATTCAAACAAATCTAGCAACCCAGCTACTCCACGTCCAACCTATCTGAGCCAATTCAAGAACCCAGTGCCTTCTAGCGACTACGAGCCCCGGTATCTCTGTGCGGTCTACCTGTACGGCCATCAGCGTCTTGGGACGACCTATATTACGTTTAGTTCTCTCTCCCAGCTGGAGCAGCGCATCCGAGCGAGGTTTCGTATTGAACAAGTGGCAGGAATCTACCGAGAACTGACGGAGATCTTGCCTGATTCTACTCGAAGACGTTCCAACAAGCTACGAACGGTTAAACGTCTAAAGCGGATTTCTACCCTGGAAAATGTTACAGACGGCGACACCCTCTGCGTAACGCAGGACGCCTACGACGATATGACGATTCTGTGCGACTGGATCAAGCAGCGGCAGTGTCTAGTGCACGACTTTGAGTTCAAAACACGGCAACCTTCAAGTGATGCGTCAGATTTTATACACAACAAACCTACTCCACCGAGTTCAACGATCGGGATGACCACTAAACCGCAGCTTTGGGACGCAAATGGCCGCAGTATTGGCCTTAACACTCAATATGCGCTTTGAAACGTAAACGAACGATTGCTTTCGTGGATTTTTTGAAAGGTTATACGCAGTGAGACTACAGTAGCCTCATTGGTTGTTGAAGACGAACTCGTTCATGAGTGGCTTGGACGTTCAGTCCGATGATAAAAGCTCCTTCTGTTTGGCATTAGTCAAACATGTTTGGCTCACGAGCCGCCGGTGCAAGACCCTGTGGCATCATCAAGGCCACAAGTGGAGAAGCAGTTCTGGGTGTAGGAGCTGGAAGGTGCACCAGGCCCACCACTTAATCCCCCAACGTGTTACTGGTCGCTGAGCCCTGGTTTCCAGTCATACTCGACATAAGACCGATGAGGTCCCCAGTCGTCATGGTGGTGGCCTCCTGGATAGTCTTGGCAAGTTTCACGCGGTCGCTCTTGGACAGGAAAATGTTGCTGTTCTTGACGAGGACCTTGTTGTCATTAGCAGTGATCGTGTTCGTGACAAGTCCGACTCCAGTGTGACCACGGACACCGGAGGCCTTGGTCATAGCTTGATCGGCTTGGTCTGAGCTCACATCGGACGAATCGTCGGTTGAAACCCCCATGGTACTTGGTTGGTGGTCCGCCGTCACGAATGACACCAGGTAGATGAGGGCGAGAGTGATGGCAACAAATGACGTCTTCATGGTCGTGGGGGTGGGTAGTGGTAAAAGCCGACTTGAGTTCTTGGAGTTCAATTGAACAGTGATGAAGCGTATCAACCTGAAAGCAAAAGCACTACATGGAGTCATGGAAGCAGCAGACTTGAGTGAATACCTTGGAAATATCGGGCACCCCGCAGAATAAAATTTCGGGAAAATAGTGCAAGAGACTTCTCTCTTTTTATGTGAACACGCGCAGAGAGGGGAAAACAAATATCACTAACAAAGTTCCGAGCATTTTGACAACAACTTTACGAATGTCCAGCTGCATTTCCAATTCGTGAATGGCAGAAGACGAAAATCCAATATCGGTACGTGCTTTATTGTTTATTAAAAACGAATTACGTTAGTATGTACTTCGAAGTATCACGTTTCGACACTTCAAATATGAAATATCCACGCTCGACATTCAGAGCATGTTTCTGATAAAAAAAGATCTTTTGAGTTCACGTTGAAAATTACATTCAACTAAAAAAAAAAAGGCTAGTGAAAAGTGAATGCGGTGGTGTCGAATGGCTTCTTCCTCCGTACTACACGCCTGCAGAAGTCGTCGAAGCATCGTGGAGTTACCGCTTACCAATTACGGTACCCATAGCCGCGGTAGCCACCTCTCCCCCACCCACGACCATAGCCATATCCGCCGCGGTATCCACGAAAGCCTCCGTAGTACTCCTGGTTGTCCGGCGCGTCATCCTCGATCGACTCCGGCACGACCTCGGTGTCCTTCACAGCAGGTTCTTCAGCAGCAGCCAATGCGCCCACAAAGGCAAACGCAGCAACGATCGCGAAGAAGGTCTTCATTTTTTGGGTTGGAGGGTTTTCTTGGTTTCTTGGCGACTTGAGCTCGAGATGTCCAATTGCCGAATGAGCTTGACGGCATCAACGAGCACGAGGCAGTTCTGGGAAAGTGGAGCTACCGTTAAATGTCAATTCCCATCATAAAAGGAATCCACGAAAAGCTCGAGCTTTGTCCAACCATATTCTTCTTTAAACTTTTCCCAAGTTCCTTAGACTCTCAGTGTTCAATCGGACTCCTGCCACTCAAGCCGCCACGTATGAAGACCTTTTTCGCGATCGTCGCTGCTCTTGCCTTTGTGGCCGCTTTTGTCACTGCTGAAGAACCTGTTGCCAAGGACAAAATTGCTGAGACCAAGGTTGATGCTGAACCGGAGAACCGCGGAGGTGGGAACTTTGGCTACCGTGGCGGGAACTATGGATACCGCGGTGGGAACTACGGTGGACGTCGCTATAGAGGCCACTACTAAGCCAAACTGAGCCACGCTACCCCAACCTTTAGTAGCAGCAGTGTCGTAAATTCCTTTTCAATACCATTTAAAAGCACATTCCGCTCATGGTTGACTTAGTGAGAATCAGTCACATGGCTACATTTTTTGGATGCAGCAAATCTGATTCTGGTGTAAAGGTTGGGTACACTTCCACCGCTATCACGCGTGTCAGTCCCTACATCTCGAGATCTGAAGTTCGTTCGGTTCGTTCACGGGGATGCGGACGCTTGCGTGGCTCATAGCGTCGAGTTCTGCGGCCTCTGCTCTGGCGGCAGGTCCCAAGTTTTATTATGGCTTCAGTGACTGCGTGGAAGACGAACGCACACTCTTCTATTACATGAAGGACGAAGCCACTTGTGCAGCCAATATGACGAACCAAGTGCTCGCTAAACGTAAGGAAATGTAAAATCCTTTGGGGTTTTGGTGGAAACTCACTAACGGATTCTTTGGATTTTATGTAGCTCCTGTGCATGGCCTCCGTTGTGACGTGCAATGTGACCGTGGATATTATCTCGGCGCCAAGTACGTCAGCAAATATGTTTTTTTTTTTATCTTAGATATGATCTTTTTATTTTGCTCATATGATATGATATGATGCAGTTTCTCCAGTTCTGTGCCTGTATCTGGCTGCGAGCGCTGCCCACAGGGAAAATACTCACTGGGAGGAGGTCAACTGTTCTCGCAACGCACGGATGCGTGGAGTTCTCCTTTATCTGCCGAGCTTCAAACCGACTGTATGACCCAAAATATGTACACGGGTCAATGGCAGCATAACTGTAACCCTTGGGAACCTTCAGCCGACGGTTCTTACATCTCCTCGGGTCAAAATTCAGGAGTGATGCAGAACTTTGAAGGCACGAGGCTTTACTCCACGCTACGTGTCAGCGCCACTTTCGTGCGGGAAGGGTCTGTGACCTACAAGTACCGGGTGGACGCTGAGCAGCCTTATGACGGACTTATGTTCCAAATTGACGACGATCAAGGTGCGGGGTTAGTCTCCCAGTCGGACGGCTGGAAAGAAGCTGTAGTGCAGGTCTCGCCTGGTGCTCATACTTTAGCGTGGAACTACATGAAGGACTATGCTGGAGATGCTGGAGAGGACAAGGCATATCTGAAAGTGATCGAACTGGTAGGAACTGCCTGGTCCGACCTGCATTGTCATACGTGCGGTGGAGATATGACCAACAGCGGCGGATCGCTATGTGCTTTTTGCGGTCCAAACGAGTATGCTGCAGCCAAGTCGAACAGTGAGCTGGACTTCACCTGTTATGCGTGTCCGAAGAACACGTACGCGCCTAAGGGCTCTATCGGCATTTCCTCGTGTGTGGAGCAACGTGCGTGCTCGATGGATGACGTAGAGGAGACGTACACGGCCTGTAAGAATGGCGCCAGGGATGTGACGTACTCGTGGAGCGAGCCGCAGACGTGTGATACGACGCTCAAGAAGAGCATTAAACTGCCAGCACCACAGAAGGGCGTCGAGTGTGCGAGCTGTGCACGTGGCTACCAAGTTACGGAGTCGGGAGACTGTGAAGCGTGCGGAACTGGTGAAGCTCTAGGCGCCTCTGGGAAGTGCGAACAGTGCCCCGCGGGCACAGTCGTGGTGAATACGCTGGAGTACGGAGTAGGCACTCCAGACGCGTGGAACGCTTGGCCTCAGATCGTCAATACCGAAGCTGCAGAGCACGCTGGCTGGAAGCTGACGAAGAGCGGAGTGCTCTTTGCGAAGCACACAGGCAGCGATGACGAAGGCGACGACTGGAGTCGCCCGAGTCGTTCAGCTCTTTCATTCAACGTGCCCTTCGTCCATTCTGGTTCGTTCAATCTGACGTACAAGTTGAGTGGCGTCCCCACGTTCGAAGTCGACGGCTCGCGTGCGTGGGTGGAGCTGGAGATCCACGATGCTGGTGTAAGCAAGAAGTCCAAGAAGGAGGTGGACCTGTCAAGCGCTCCGAGCAGCTCCGACGGCACAGACAGCAGTGGAATAGGCGACGATAGAAGCGTCGTTCACCTGTTTCATGGCGGCGAGAACGGCACGTTCAGTGAGATTATCGAGATCAACGTTACGACTGCGACTGTGAAGGAATTTGCCTTCGTGGTACGCGCCACTAGTGCGGAAGCCAAGCGCGCGATCGAGGCCAAGGTGACGTTTCTAGGCTTTACAGGCACGCAAGATGGCGCCGGTGTTAGCTGTGATAGCTGTCCGTCCGGATACGAACCGGTTAACCCAGATGACGACTCCCAAGTGTACGGATGCCGCATTTGCCCGGCTGGTTCGTTCGCTGAAGCTGGAGACTCGACCGGGATTGTCGCGTGTGGCGAGTGTCCAGCAAATACGTACTCCAAGGAGGGCGCCTCCAAGTGTACGCCGTGTGGCGAAAACACGTACAGTAGTCCTGGTGCAGTGAGCTGCGCTGCTCCCCAGGCTCTCACATTGAATGCAAGTGCGTCTTCGGAGACCGTGACGTTGTCATCGTCGGCGTCGTCTGATGTCGTGTCTTCAGCGCTCGATGGCTTGCAAGTGACGTACAACCTCTCGCTGTTGGAGAAGCTGGTGTGGGGCAACGAGAGCTGGATCCTGGATGACACCGTGTACGGGAACTCGACGAGTCTGCAGTCTATGAAGCCGGTGGAGTCGTCCATGGCGTTCCAAGCAGACAACCAAAACTACTGGTTTGCGGGGCTTTTCCGACCTCTTGGAAGTGGCTGGTTGGAGCAGGTCCCTGGTCAAGTTGTGGACCAAGAAGTGGATACGACCAAGGAGGTGGCCTACGTTGTCTTTGCCAGCATGGTGAACCCTCGGGAAGCAGGCAACTACTTCCAGCAGAACAGCGGCGTGTACGGCAACGTCATGTGCTCGGCTCCAGCGGTGCGTACTCTTTTTTCTTTAGCAGAATGTTGCTTTTTGTCACTAATTCGTGTGTTTGCTGCAGCAATGGCGACTCATTAATGGTGGCAGCCACATGGACATCTTACCGTTAGAGTCTGGAGCTGGTGTCAAGGTCTCGTTCACTAATGGATCTCCTTGTGTCAACGGCAAGACGATGTCTACGACCTTCAACTTCGAGTGTGACCTCAACAGCGGTAGGCAATGAGGATTAGTGTGGAGTTTTGAAAGCAGAAACGTTAACGAACTGTTTTGTCGCTTTAGGTACGACGAACAAGCCAGCGTCCGCCTCACAGGACGATGACAAGTGCAACTGGGACATTGTCTGGAAGACTGCGTACGCTTGTCCTGTGTGCGATGGCGACTACTTCAACGAGCTTCGGTCGACTTGCAATGGAGGCGAACAGTTGGTGTCGTACGCTCGCAAGCTAGCGTGTTATGGAGGCTCCGAGTCAGAGAGCACTGATACGATCTCCACGTGCACGGAGAGTGCGGTCGTGCTGGATACGAAGGCGCTTTACTCGGTCTACGTGGCCATTGTCGTCATTGGCTTTGTGGTGCTTGTATTGATGATGGGGATCCTCATTATTCACCGTAAGTACCGCAATGCGTACAACGACTACATGTACTTGAAGGGCAAGTTGCCGACGGAGGAGAAGGTGCAGGAAGACGGTTCAAAGGAGACGACGTTCGAGTTCACACCTAGATCCAATGCTCTACATAGCTCCCCACTGGGTGCCGCATCGCCCGTTACTCCTGACGAGGAAGAGAAGAGCCCTGATGTGGCGGATGCCGATGGAGTTGATCTCAAGATGCACAGCGTGCAAAGCGTTTAGGGGGTTAAAGAGTGGGGGCTTTGTTGATGTGTTGATCTTTTCTCCGTGTGTTTTCAGATAAAATGGAGAAGTCTCTTTCACTTACAATTTGCATCAAGATTTTTTTATTCCGAGAGGAAGACGGAGGATATGCGAGAGATTTCGGAACTAACCACTGGTGTATGCTATCAGGTGTATGTAGGACAGTTGATCTTCATCATTGTTCAATTGAACTCCAAGTACTCAAGTCGGCTTCCACCACTACTTACCCCAACGATGAAGACGTCTTTTGCTGCCATCGCTCTCGCTCTTGTCTGTCTGCTGTCATTCGTGATGGCGGACCACCAACCAAGTGTCAAGATGGCGAACCGCCAACCAAGTGACACGGGGATGTCGGCCGACGACTCGTCCGATGTGACTGTTGTGTCGGCCGACGATTCGTCCGACGTGAGCTTAGCCCAAGCCGATCAAGCTATGACCAAGGCCTCCGGTCTGCGTGGGCCTCGTCCTTTCGGAGCCGTCTCCACCAGGATCCGCGCCAAGA